>JAQQSY010000036.1:51037-68137 GCA_028646535.1 Procyon lotor
AGAGATTGCCATTGTCAGAGCCTGGCTGCTATTCCTCTAGCATCCAGGCTCACATATCCACATATCTCATTTACCATCTTTCAGCTCTCTCTTTTCTAGACTCCTAGGCATGCTTTAACCAAACCCAAAAGCACAGCCATACCTTGGACTTCCAGTTCAGTATTGAACCACTACCTTCAGATCCTCTTTGTAATAATGCCTTCTTTTTCCAGGGATCTTGTGAAATACCACTGCTAAAAAAATAACTGTTCATATAAAGGGAAGAATTACATTTCTTCAATTGTCTAATCATTACCTAGATAATGTGTACTTCCATTCCATAACATATCCTAGAGTGTGAGGGATACAGGAAGTGCCCTATCCATAAAGACAGACAGAATAAGCACTCCTGAAACAATAAGTGTATGATTATCAATATGGTCCACAGATTTCAAAGAAGATGAAATGAATTTTGATTCCTAAGATTCTACTCTATGCTGCAAATCAAGATTGTCCTTGTGGAAAAATAAAAGATTATATGATATGGATCTTAGCCACAAGCTCCTTACTGCCTAGAAGTGGAGATGAGGTATGTGGATAAATTATTGTGTGATTTGGATGCTTGTTTTCAAAAACTACCATATCAGGTAGCTCTTGTTGTATAATAAATTACCCCAAAATGCAGTGGCTTAAGATATCAGCCATTTGGGGCACCTGGGTGGCTCAGGGGTAAAGCCTCTGCCTTCAGTTCAGGTCATGATCTCAGGGTCCTGGGATCAAGCCCCACATTGGACTCTCTGCTCAGCAGAGAGCCTGCTTCCCCTTCTCTCTCTGCCTTCCTCTCTGCCTACTTGTGATCCCTCTCTCTCTGTCAAATAAAGAAATAAAATCTTTAAAAAAAAAAAAAAGAAGATGAAATGAGCTAAGTCTTGACATGAGAATGGAGCAAATTCTAAATTTATAATGTAGAAAGTAAACAAGAAGGGAACAGCATGAGCAAGGCATGAAGAAAAGAAAAACATAATGTTCATAGTCAAAGTACACGGACATTGACATCACACAAGCCTACATTTCACACAAGCCTATTGTCAAGAAATCCATTCTACATTTACCTTCCAGGGATGTAATTAACTGGAAGTTACACATTCTCTTTAAATCTCAGCTGCTTTTTTCATAAGCTCCTAGCATTACAGTTTAGGTTTTCATATTTACATTTGTAAACATTAAAATGTGACAAGATATTAACATAAACTATAGTTCAAGTGTGTATTGAATGTTTTATTTTTGGTATCCCCTAAAACTTAGTCACATACACCTCTACTCACCTTAGGTAAAGGTGCTTTGAGTAGGTAAACCTAGCTAATCTGGAGTTCAACCTGGAATAGGTAGTAAGAGCTATAATCTTACAGATCTACATAAAACTCCTGATTTTCCACACTACAGTCAGTTTTCACTTCTGAGGACACCAAATAATAAGCCAAATAACCTCTCTGTGCCTCCGTTCCATTTTCTAAAAAATTGGAAGGTAACGTAAGGATTAAATGATTTTATTTAAAAAAGGGCTTAGATCAGCATCCCGTCTCTTTTCCTAGAATGAGGAGAAGGATACTGATCACAAACTAGTTTAAAACAGATCCTTTGCAGGGGCACCTGGGTGGCTCAGTTGGTTAAGCAGCTGCCTTCAGCCCAGGTCATGATCCTGGAGTCTTGGGATTGAGTCCCACATCGGGCTCCCAGCTCCGCGGGGAGTCTGCTTCTCTCTGATCTTCACTCCTCTCATCCTCTCACTTTCTCTCTCTCAAATAAATAAATAAAATCTTTAAAAAAAAAAAAAAAAACAGATCCTTTGCTTTGGCATCATGTTTTTACAAATGCTTTTAGTAAATGCTTTGAGATTTTATTAAATGTATACATATGCTCCTACTAAATGCTCGGTTTAATTTTTATAAATTACAAAAGGAAGACAAAAAGAAAAAAGACCATAGTCCTTGGAAAATATTTTGTGTGGATAGATAGAGTGCTAGAAAATTTAAAGTGAAAGGACCACTCCCAACCATAAGCCCTATTGACCTTCTATTAACAGTTTAGTGCACGCTTTTCACATGTGCTTCTGTATGTTTAGGTATATTGAATGCATACAATCACTTTTGTGTTTTATTCTATATATACATACATAAAAATACAATATTCATGGAACTTTAGTAGTTTGTATGGACATTCTTTATCAGAAGCTACAGATTTTCCCACATTTTAATTTCTAAAGACTATTCTCTTTTACGGTTGTACCATAAACCAATACATTTTTGCTTGACATTTATGCTATTTCTAGTATTCTGTCTTACACACAATAATGCAATGCACATCACTTCACAAAAATTTTTACTTACTGGTTTGAATATTTCTGCCCTAGAACATTCCTAGAAATATCAACACCAAATCCCAAATATGTATACATTGAACTTTGAAGGATTCTGTAACTTTGTTCTCTCAAAATCCTGAAGCAGCTTCCATTCTTATCAATAATGTTTTAAAGTGCAGTTCCCCCAGCCTTATCCACACTAGATATTCTCAATCTTGATTATATTAACCAAGTGAAAAGATAAAAAATTATATCTCATTTTAATTTGCAATTAATCATTCATTCACAGAATTTTATTGATGACCTAAACAATAAATATATTATTGTTCTCCAGATGAAGCTAAAATAAACTGATTGCATAAATTCATGCAATGTTGTATTGATGTAGAGATAATATACACACAGATATCTTATCAAAATAATAATCATAAATTATTTAGTACATGCTATGTTCTAGATATTTTGCTAGTGCTTGATACATGTTTTCTCATTTAATTCTTATATTTGGCTATGTTTGGACATATTTGATGGCTGAGTAAAAGCAGAATAATTAACTCGTTTAAGGGTATACAATTAATAAGTGATAGAACTTGTATTTGAATCCAAGAAGCCAACTTTATACCTAATGCATGTTCCTAAGTGTGTGAATTTCTTATAGAGCCTAATAATTTCTTCAGTAAAATCCTGGACTGCAAGAAGGTGTTAGCAATGTGTTTCAGGATGCCCATGAATGTCATTTTATTGAGCAACAATAGCTCTGTGTTCCTCGGAATATCTGTATCCAGAGCATATGCATCGTTAATAGAATATGTCTCTAATCAATGGCTTTAAATAGGTTATTTTTCTCAGTAAGCCTTCTTAATTCACTTTGCTTTCCTTGAGAGATGAGTGACACTGGAATTATCTTCAATAGCACCTTTCTGGGTTGGAGATTACTATACCATTGAAGATACAAAACTTTATGTTCTCTTGGAATGTTTTGCAAGGGAGGGGGCTGGATCCCTGAACAACCTTTCTTGATTTCACGACCCCATCCCAGAGCAAATCATCACCATCACCTTCCGCACCAACACCAACACCCCGCTGTGGACAGAGCTGCTCATAAATAAATATGTGTGTGTTTTTATATAAAGAAAAATATTTTGGGGGGCTCAGTGGGTTAAAGCCTTTGCCTTCGCCTCAGGTCATGATCGCAGGGTCCTGTGATCGAGCCCCACATCAGGCTCTCTGCTCAGCAGGGAGCCCGCTTCACCACCCCCTCCATCAAATAAATAAATGAAATCTTTAAAAAAAAAAGAAAAATGTTTTTTAAATCCAATTCATCTTTGCATTACAAATGAAAGCCAAACATTTGAAGTATCATGAATTAAAATGGAAATGAAAACACCTTTTTCAAAGGTGAGTAGTAGAAAAATCAAAGTTAAAGGAACTTGATACAAGAAGAAAGCAGAAACATATATAATATATATAGGTATACATATGTATACATATGCATGCATATGCGCGCGCACGTGCACACACACACACACACACACACACACACAGAGTTACACAAAAGAAAGGAAACATCAAAATCACTCTAAAACCACCTTAGACATACCAGTTATTCTTCCTCCTCTTCCTGAGAGCACATCCCTAAAACACAAACACACTCTTAGAGTTGTTAATCTCATGACCTTCATGCAGCAGACACCTAAATTTTGATAATTTGCAAAGAGAGATTAAAGTAAATCCAGCCCCCAAAGTGTTGATAGTTTAAGGCTTTCCATCCCGAAGCCACAATTTATGTGTATGGACTAAAGAGATGAACTACTGATACATTTTTAAATGAAACTATACTGTACATTCTTGCATATGCATGCAAAGTGATTCAATTATTTCAAAAATAGTATAGCTTAAATTAATAGGAACATGTTTAATATTCAAGTAACTTGTTAAAGTTACCTCCAGAACTCAACGTGATGTCATCCTTGTGAATTCCAAAAGCCAGTTAACTGACGGTCCTAGGAAGTAGAAGGCAGACATCGTACAATAAATTTTCCAGGATAATGTCAAAGTAATCAAAGTTCTGGCCCCAACCAGGATGTACTTACATGAACTTTCATCACCAAAAGAGCTACAAACTTTTACTTATTAGAGCTTCAACTTAGCAGATCCAAGTAAATCAGGACCTGCTCTGGAAACAAATTATCTAAGCACTTAATGGAGAGTTAGTTTGATAGGGTCAGAGTTCTAATGATTTTTAAAGATCTAAGTGTCCAAAAACTTAAGTAGGAAACAAATCTTGTAGATGGCAGAAGAATTCAAATTTTATCTAAATAGGAGAGGTTGCCAAAAAAAAAAAAAAAAAAAAAAAAAGCCAGGTGAGTTATTTACAAATCATTTATGGAACTATGCCCACCATTTGACTGTATTTTGAGCATAATTTATAAAGTTTCTAATCCATATCTTAAAAGAAACACCGTTAGTAAGATGTTCTTCTTCGCATAATAGATTTGAGCTAAAAGAGGGCAGG
This sequence comes from Procyon lotor, assembly GCA_028646535.1. NCBI lineage: Eukaryota > Metazoa > Chordata > Mammalia > Carnivora > Procyonidae > Procyon > Procyon lotor. Next base: position 55,891 of record JAQQSY010000036.1, read on the forward strand.
TGCTATTTTCGAATGGCACAGAATTCCAAAATGTATAGACTTGCATCATTCCAAGTGCATGCCCCGGAGGCTGTGTCTCTACTGACTGAGGAGCTAATCACCATACCAGTGAATCCCTATGCCACCCCTACAGTGAACTGTTTTTCCCAAGGGCAGAGCTTCACAGGATCCAGGCCAGGCTGATGCTCCGCAAACATACCATTAGCATTAACGACTCAATTATCTGCTCCACAAGTAAGCTTTCTTCTTCAATAACAGAATGGCCACACAACAGTCAATCTGCCTTATGACATAGATAAAGAAAAGTCAATATACCAGGCAAGTCCTGAAACCAAATTGTTCTCACGTAACCTGGTGTCCCCTTCATCTTTTAAGACTATTATTAAAATTGTGTCACATCCAACTGCCCTAGAGTTGCCATTATTAAGGATTAAAACATGTACTTCAGCCAGAAAAAGTAAGGACTCAAATCTTTCTCGCTCTGTAACAATTAGTATTCCCAAATAACATGTTTTCAATTTAGAAATATTTGGGGTTATAGCCTTCATTCTTTTTCCAACTTCAATATTGATAAATATCAATATTCTCCACTTATAACATAGTTCCCAGTGCCCATTGCAAATGCGTGTGTTAGGTAACCTACTTATAAAAAGAACAGGGTGGGGGGAAATAATGTGATTAAACTTGAGCATAAGTAAAATTCTAGCTGTTCTTCAAACAACCATGCACATCTATATCCAATTCTTCTCTACTGCACCACCCCCTTAATAAAATGTTTTTCATCATACTTACTACTATCACAATTACATTTTTCACTCATGAGTTAACTTGCTTACTAACCATCTGCTCCTCATGGGAATTTCAGTCTCATACAAACTTTATTTGTATGAAATACAAATCATTACATATTTGTAATAAATATTTGAATAAAATATACAAATATTTGTATATTTGTAATATATAATATGTAATATTACATATGTATTGTACATAATATATATTATAATATGTAATATATAATAAAATAGTAATATAAAATATACAAATATTTCATACATTATTCAACACCTTATATCAAGCCCCCAGAACTCTCTGGCACACTGTAGGCACTAAATAGCATTTTTTTAATAAATGAAATAAGAATTTCCTGCACTTAATTGACCTTGGAGCCACCATTTTTTAAGTAATAAATATTAACACTATGGACTAGCAATAGAAAAGCCCTATAGAAATGACACTTAGCTCTTCAAAGTGCAACCCTCACACCCAGACTGTCAGTCTCCTCAACGACTGAGTTGTTTATTTTTCCTTCTAATATCTCTCTCGCCCATAAGTCACTATATTTCAAATGCGACCTTTTGAGCTGCATTTCCTGAGCCCATTACATCCCACTTTTCACAATGTCCATAGAGGGTATTACATCTGTAGAAATAAGATCATCAAGTGGTTTTTCTCTGACACAAGAAGAATCAAGAAAGTACAAGTAGCCTGGGAAGCAGAGCTCAGGTGAGAGCTGAAGAGAAGAAAGTGAACCCCAAAATAAGGACAGAGTGCCTCCAGGACAATCTTCACATTGCAGCCAATGAGCAGTTCTACGTTTGGTATTTTTACATCATGTTAGCAAGGAGTATTGTGAAGTGGGAAGAGTAGGGAAGGCAGAGTCTAAAAGACTTGATATTGATGCTTAAGCCTTATTCAGTCTCATTTTTTTGTATAAATGGCATAAATTAGATCTATCTATTAAATCTTATTACATTAAGAGACTTAAAGCACATAAAGCACTATCAAATTGTATGCATAATAGCCTTCAATATGAGTTAGCTCACTCTCTCATTCAATGCCTGAAATTTTCACAGAACTGAAAGTTCATATAAGCTGCTCCATGCTTAGTGTGGGGCCTGCTTAAGATTTTCTCCCTCTCCTTCTGCCTCCCCCCACCAAATCATGCACACACACACATGTGCACTCTCTCTCTCTAAAAAAATTAATAAAAAAATTAAAGTATATATAAATCAAAGTATCTTTGTATAACAGATCCAAATATTATTTATCTCATTAATTTTCTAGGGTAAATATACTTACTTCCATTTTGTTTTAAGTATGAGAAATAATCAGATTTGATCTTCATGAGAGAATCTTGATGATGAGATTCTTTGCAAAGGAGTAGCTTAACATTCCTTAAAATTATTCACAAATCATCAAGATTCCATCTACTGAGAACATCAGACTGCCTTACATTTCTCCTTTTAGTTCTTATGCCTTCCAAGTTTGCTGTTAACAATATTATCTGTGCCTTTTTAATCTTCTCACATCCGCTACCCCTAAGATACAATGGTTGGCCCTAGTTTCCCTCTTCAAATCCCCCCTTTTGTCTTAAACTAGAAACAATATTTACTCAATATTTTCCTATCCTTACCCCTGGCTTACCCTTATCTCCTGTCTAACTGTCAAAATAAACCACACATTATTTCATCTGGATTCTGTTGAAATGTTTAATTCTCACCAGCAAGTGCAAATTTGATCATTTATGATAAACTAAGTGCTGTTAAATCATCTTCCAGGCCTGGACATTGTGGGAAAAGTTTCTATGTCTTATGATTTGAGACAGCCATGCATAAGCTAGGATACACAGTCACCCCAAGAACAGGTATACCATACCCTGGCATGACTGTATGGTCAATTAAGAAATAGCTCCAGATGACAAGTGAGTTTGAGGAAGGGATATTTTTGAGAAGTAACACAGGTTAGAGTGTTATAGTCAGAGTTTCATAAAGCGTTGTGTAGTAGTGGAGAATGACCTATCTTTTCCATGTGCACAGAGAAGCATTGTTGCTTAAATATGTCTCTACATGTGAGACAAGGCTTTAGCAAGTTTGACACCATATTTCTTAAAGGACAAAGGAATCATTAAGACTGCAGAAGAATTTCTTATCTATAGACATAAATATTTCAGGCAACTACGTTTTATCTGAAAGAAAGTAGGACTGAAATCTGGAAGACTTGGATTTGAATTTTATAGCTGAAAATTGTAGACGTTTGACCTGAGGCAAGTGAATTAGTAAGCCTCTCTCATTACCTATTTGCTTCTCCGTAAAATGAGGACAGTAATATTGGAATTACCATTTTTCCACATGGATAAATCACCTGTGAATACGCCTGACAAATAATAAAATGTTCATGTAACATAAATGTAGGTATCACACCTCCAGAGCAAAACGTTTAGAACTTAATCATATGCCCTTTTGTTGAGGTTAAATAAAACAATGTTTACTGTTGTTGCTTCAAATGGCTCAAGTCTTGGTAAGGAAAATGAAAAAAGTATTCTTTATAATAAAAAAAAATTTTTAAAAACTGTGACTTATGAGAACATTAAAGAAAAAAAAATTGAGAATAATTTCAAAATTTCTGGTGAATTTTTTGTGCCAAAAAAAACCCCAAACTAGAAAGAGGTTTTGAATTAGTCTCTTCCTTTTGTTGGTGTCCTTCCTTTGCTTTGGTACATTCATAGGGCTAAAAGAAAAATTAGCAGTCATTCTTTTACTCCCAACTGTCCCCTCCATATATCTAAGAATTTCTATTCTCTTGTTGACTTTACAATAGATGAAGCAAAAAAAAAAAAAAAAAAAAAAAAAAAAAAAAAAAAAAAAAAAAAAAAATCACATAGAATAAACAATTCATCCAAGTAACATACATATGAAAAATTTAGTAAAGTAGCATAAGACTCTGGAGAAAAACATACTCTATAATAAACAAACTAGGCATTTATAGTTGTTTTTTCTATTCTTTTCCTGAATCTGTGAACCCTGAGGCTTTGATAAAGTACATTAAAAACTATCAAAAGCACAAATCAAAGGACCTAGCCACTGTTAAGTGTTTCATCAATGTTAGTATGTGGGACTTCTTTTCTCTTACAGTCAGTGTTCTGCAAAATTTATCCACTCTCTTTCACACTGTATGATGGATATAAGCCTCCCTATTATATACACCATCCCTTCCTTAGCATTTGGAAGAGCCTAAGTTATCCTCCTCTTCAACAGACTCCTCATGGCATTTTTCACCTCTGTGTTTCTCACTGTGTAAATGATAGGATTTAACATGGGAGTGAGGATTGCAAAGAACACAGTCACCAACTTGTCCACAGGGTAGGTGACCACAGGACGCATGTAGGTGAATATGCAAGGCACAAAAAAGAGTACAACTACAGTAAAATGGGAGCCACATGTTGAGAGGGCTTTGTGCCGACCTTCGGAGCCATGGGATTTCAGGGAACTCAGGATGACTATGTAGGAGAGGAGTAGCATGGAAAAAATGAGCAAGCACATGGCCCCACTGTTGGCCGCCACCACCATTCCCAACCTGTAGGTGTCGCTGCAAGCAAGTTTCAGGAGAGGGAAGAGATCACACATGAAGTGATCAATGACATTGGGACCACAGAAGGGCAAGTTGACCATGAAAAGAATCTGCACGGTGGCATGAAGGATCCCTCCTATCCAGGCCACCACCACCAGGAGTTGGCAGAGCCCCTGTCGCATGATGGTCGTGTAGTGCAAGGGCTTGCAAATGGCTACATAGCGATCATAGGCCATGACAATGAGGAGGATGATCTCTGATCCTCCCAGGAAGTGCTCCACGAAGAGCTGAGTCAGGCAGCCACCCAAGGAGATGGTTCGCCTCTGGTACAGCAGGTCCATGATCATTTTGGGGGTGGTCACAGAGGTGTAGGAGGCATCTATAAAGGACAAGTAAGTGAGAAAGAAATACATAGGAGCTGAAAGTGTGGGGCTGAGGGAGATGGTAATGACAATGAGCAGATTGGCCAGCACAGTAAATAGAAAAATGAACAAAAAGACCACAAAGAGTATTTTCTGCAAGTGTGGATTCTGCGTGAGTCCCAAGAGAATAAATCCAGTCACATTGTTGAGAGGTGTGAGGTGATCCATTCAGGAAGTAACACCTTCCTGGGGCCTGAATTCCCTACAAAAGGATAAAGAGAGATACCTATTATCCATGAAAGGATTGTTGCCTGATTTCATAATACAAAAACAGTGACTAACTGCAGAGCATGTTCTGGGAACTCCTTCCTTCTATTCTTTCTTACTTTCTCCACAATGCTTTTCATCCATCAGATACCTCATACCTGCCACCTATAAACACCCATAGCACTACCTGTGATGTGTAAATTTCCTGAGAAAACACTGGACTATAAACATGAGATTGGGATTTTCCTGGTTCCCACTCTACGTGACTGCCAAGTCATGTCAGTTCTGTGCCTGTGAGCTTCCAATTGTTAACTCTCATGTGTATTTTGTAAAGTATGAGTTATTCTCTCTCCCGAGGGAATTTTCATTCAAATCCTCAGCTCTCACTCTGGAAAGAAAGACATGGACAATAAGGGTCTGTCATATGCCGGTGGTTTAAAATGGAAAATGTACAAGCCATTGGTGACATGCCCTCCCTGGTACCTACCATAACACATATACTGTTCGTGTGCTTCTTCACTGTGCCTACCACAGTGTCGGGCACAATGTCTGCAGTGTCTGGTCCCTGTTAGGTAATGAATAAATGCTCACTGAATTGCCACACTTCCTCCTGCATCTCCACGAGTAAGAATGTACCCACTTCCTCAGCCCATAAACCTAGATATCCAAGCTCTCTTGTCCTCCCACTCTGTTTTTACTCTCTACTTTATGAGAAACATAAACTTCTGAAGAAAAAAGCTGCATTCTAGTATAATAGTTTCTAACACACTTTACAGGATCGGTATGAAAATATTAATTGCTTCTAGGAAACAATATGTTCCTGGGTCATTTTACTTGCAAGATTATTACAGTGTTTGTTAGTTAATATTTCTTACTCTTCAACATGCTGTTCCACATACAATTTGACATAACCACATTCAGTAAATGGACAGCTTCAGTAGAACAGGATAAAAACTCCTTGATGGGTGTTCAATTCATGAGGATCTATCAGGCAAAGGAAACTTTTATTTTAAAAGCTTTAAAAATAGAAATTTAATGTGGAGAACAGAAAGAAATAGTCGGTTAGGTAAAATAGATAACTTACTATCTATATACATACGTATAAACATACACACACACAAATACATAAAATCTGCTGCTTACTCTAAGTGCCTATTAAATGTTCACTCATTTAATAAACATTTATTGGATACTTCCTATGTATATAAATGTATGTTTGTTCACAGAAAGTCATAAAGAGTGTCCCATAAAAATTATCTCTTGATAATCCCCTCCCCAACACTCTATTACCAAACGGCAGAAGCACATTCATTCGTGAGATCCCTCCACTCCTTTATGTTTCTCCCGTACGCCTTCTCATGCCTTCTTTCCCATCCTCCCATCGCATCCATCATCCATCATTCCTGGTTGCAGGATATTGCATCACTAATACAATGAGGAAATTTGGGGATGTATAGTTCCCAAAGGAAACAAAGGAGAAAATGCAAATGTAATGAAATGTATTTTTCAAGAAAATGTTTCTTTTCCTTGCAAAGATAAATGGACAAAGAAGATTATTTTTTAATTACCCAAAATGAAAATTTTACTCATGCATTAAAACCAAGTGCAGCAACTTCATTGCATTCCCTTATTCCGAGGTATATTCACCCAACAGATCAGAAAAGAGTATAGTGTACACAAAGTAAGAATAAGATGCAATTAATGAGTGATATAGAAATAGCCATGAAGAAATAGAAATTATTTGGTCCTTTTTTTCAACTCCACAATATTCTTTCTATGTATGAAACCCAAAGTAAAAATATTTTTAAAAGAGAAAAATCATTATGTACAAATCTCTTTAACACAATTATTAAGAGCTGTGGAAAACTAGAAAGTGCATACAATGTCCAACATTAGAGAAACAGCAAGTAAATAATGTGTCATTTATAACAGATGATTTTTAAAATTGCAAATTTACCTAATGGACTATTTCTTTCTGTTCTCCACATTAAATTTCTATTTTTAAAGCTCCTTAAATAATGTGTCATTTATAACAGATGTTTTTTTAAAATTGCACAATGCCAAAGGAAAAGTATTATGTTGTAATAATAGGTAGGGGAAAGTTTGGATGCAAATTTGAATACATAACATGATTCTAACTAATTGAAATATTTATATCAATAAGAAAAAAGACCCCAAAACTTTTTTACTTCTAAATTGGTGATATGTAGTTGAATCTGTCTATTGTGATGCTTGACTTCCTGAAGAGATTTAACCCTCAGATCCGTGGAGTATGAGACATGATTATAAGATATGTAACATGCATTTAAACCTAAGGTTCTATAATTACATGATTTTCTGGGGGAAAAAATTATCTCACCTATGAACTTGTCTGGCATAGCTTCCTGGCCATGGTCCCAGGCAGCTGTTAGTTCACCAAGAAATAAGTAAAGTTGTAAGATTGAAAATACCAACTCACCCAGCTCCATTAAGTGTTGATTTATAAATGGCACCTTTCTTTTGAGCCTCACAGGCACGACCATATACCCTAGTTATAAGTGCATTCTGTGAAGTTTATTACTTGTGGCTAATTAGACCTCAGGGATATGTCACTATTATTACTAGATTGCCAACAACACAATTAATTCATGTAACTTAACTGAACATCAGAGGAGTTTTATAGTATTCATCTTTAATTTTTAATTCCTTCTTTTTAGTCGGCATGAAAACAAAACTCCATAACAAGAGCAAAAAGCTAAGTCAATCACTTATGATTTTGTATGCTTGATAAAAAATGAGTTTAATACAGAGTCTGCATATTTGCTATTGTATAAATTAAACACTTACAGGGATAACAATCTTATTTTTTAAATTTTCTTTATACTATTTTGTGGTTTTTGATTGATCTATCATTCCTGGTGATAATTTTTAAATATTGTTTTGAGATGTACATTAAGTGATATTCATGAACCCCATTGTAAAATTGGAACTTCAAACTACCTAAAGCTTACTTCTTCAAAGTAGTTGTTTCTTGGACCAATTTTGAAATTAGATTAACATAATAATGAAAATAATTCCATTCTTGAATCAAGTCACAGATGATAAAATGCTTATTTTATTCATTTATTTTTGTCATTTAAATTTAATCCCATAATATCCTTATGAAAGAAAAGAGAAATAAGCATCTGAATTCACAATTCATAACAAGGAAATATAAGACAGGAATTGAGAATGCCATTCGCCAACGCAGAAGAAGAAGCCAGGCCTCTCTAATCTTGGGTCAGGATCCTTATCCCTAAATTATTGTTTTACAACTAAAGTGCCATGACATCTTTATTCTGCCATCAACTGTAATTCATAATACAATTATGTACTAAAAGAAATAAATATTAATTTTTGAAATGATTTTTAAACAAATTTAATTCAATTCAATTTAGAAATACTCCTACAGGGGCACCTGGGTGGCTCAGTGGTTAAGCCTCTGCCTTCAGCTCAGGTCATGATCTCAGGGTCCTGGGATCGAGCCCCACATCGGGCTCTCTGCTCAGCGGGGAGCCTGCTTCCCCCTCTCTCTCTGCCTGCCTCTCTGCCTACTTGTGATCTCTTTCTCTGTCAAAATAAATAAATAAAATCTTTAAAAAAAAAATTTAAAAATTAAAAAAAAAAAAAAGAAATACTCCTACATAGAACCACACTCACCCATGTTCAAGTATGTTTCCTTTTTTAAAAGGAAAAAGAAATTGTACTTAATCTGGATTGCCTCAAGAGAATGTGGTGACTGTGAGCAACATGACTCATGAGGGAAAACAGTTTAAGATAACTAAGAACAACTAAATCCAGTTTCATTAGACACTTGAGTATTACAGTGCCACAATAATATTTGTGATGGCAGATGCCAAAGAAAGTTTGAAAGAGGATGGGAACTAAAGAGCTATAAGGAAAACACATTTTGCTGAAGTATCATCTGTGAAAATATCTTTTTTTTTTTTTTTTTCATCTGTGAAAATATCTTGAATTTGTCTTTCGACTCTTGAATGAAAGCCAGAGTCAGATCAGAGAATTAGCATGTACTTAAACAGTCATCATACCCAACATCAGGGAAGATTGCAATCCATTCACATTGTCCATTAAGTGGTCATCCAGCCTCTACCCAGCTACAGTGGTCGGTAACTGCATTAGAACCCCTACACCTGTATAGTCTAACCCCAGGCCTAAAGTTGCATGAAGTGAAGTTAAATCTAAATCACTGAGGCTTAACCATGAATGTAATTGTTCAAAAGAGAAGTTCCTATAACTATACCAGGAGAGTCTATTTCCAGAATATAAATCTGAAGACAGATTGGTTGGTAACCCTACAGAGATAGCAACACAGAACTTCAAACTAGATGGGTAAACAAGAATGACAGAAGAAATTATATAGATCATATCACAGCTGGGCAGAAACTAGTTGAGGTATGGTTTGACGTTTGACGGGTTCTGGGACTAATTTCATAAAAATCAGGTACCTGCCAAAGTGTTCTTCTCATGAGCAGCTTCATATATTTCAGTAGGGAGAGGAACATGCTCTCAAAGTAGCAGAAATCACATTGTCGTAGACCAATCTACAGACCCTTGGAGTCCCGTAGGACATCTTTTTTTTTTTTTTTAAGATCTTATTTATTTTTTTGACAGACAGAGAGAGATCACAAGTAGGCAGAGAGGCAGGTGAGGGGGGCAGGCTCCCCGCTGAGCAGAGAGCCCGATGCAGAGCTCCATCCCAGGACCCTGAGATCATGACCCGAGCCGAAGGCAGAAGCTTTAACCCACTGAGCCACCCAGGGACCCTTCCGTAGGACATCTTCTAAGCTGTTTATCAGTAATGGAAAAATTGGAGGAGATGAGCTGTGGTCTCATAACTCTTCCAATTTCACATCTTCTAATTGAAGTAGAGCAAATACAACAGTATTTATAATAATAAAAATACTGACATTAGGCAGAATCACAGAACTTAGAAAGAGCTTCTAAATTACCTAAGTAAACTACTGGTAGAGATAGGGAGAGCTGTTTTGTATCATGGAAAGGGATGATGGCATAGTGAGAAATAAGACCATGTCTCCTGATCCTGAGGATGATGTTTTTACTCTGCATTTTCTTAGCCATAATATGCTTGTTAAATATTGTCACATCATGGAATCAATTGATTTCTTTCAATAAAACATATGGTATCTGTGAGGTAAAGGCTTTCAAAAGAAAAAATTAAAGGGGCACCTGAGCAGCTCAGTCGTATGAGCATCCAACTCTTGATTTGGGTTCAGGTCATGACCTTAGGATCATGGGACTGAGTCCTGCATTGGGCTCCACGCTCCTCGTGGAGTTGCCTTGAGACTTTCTCTTCCTCTGCCCTTCCCTCTGCTCACACTTTCTCATTCTAAAATAAATAAACAAAATCTTTTTTTTTTTTTTAAAGGAAGCTATAAGCACATTTATGACATGCATTTTTTTTTTGTATTTTGGTACAGATTTCGTTTTTTTAACAGACTTTATTTTTGGAAAGAGCCAAAATTGATTCACAACAAAGTCATATAAGTAAGTTGTATCACTGAGAAATAGTTTTTTGTCAACTGCAATGATTCCTGTTTTTCATATCCCGTATAAAATGATCTCAAAAAGTAGTTTCCAGAGAGGATTCCAGATTCAAGGAACTAAATGTAAAGCTAACTTTTTAATAGTTAAAGTGTTTTAAAAATATATTTTATTGTATGTTTTGAGAAACACTTGCATTTGATTATACTAATAATTATTACTCTAAAAAGTGTCACATCCTATAGCATATAATAAAAAATATTTTTATAGACCAAATCATTGTCATATACCAGTCCCAGCCCCTTAAATAATGAAAAGATCACAGGATAAGGAATAAGAATATTGGGCTCAAAGCTGACTTATATGTTCTAGGATCTTATTTAATCCTTCTGATTTTCCACTTTTCTCTGTAAAGCAAAAACACTAAAATTCAATTTTATAAGTTGTGACTATGTGAAAACACTTTAAAAATTCCATATTATTTTAAATATAATTAATTTTATAATTCCTGACAACTTTTACACAACATAACAAGAAACCCCAATATAACTTTAAACACTATGTATATCAACTGCATGCCAAGAGGGTCTTAACAAGTACCTTCTCTCTAAATTATACTAAACACTGTCCTATATGCCAATAGGCAATACAGCTTTCTGAGTACCAACTGCTTATATACCCAAGTGGTTATACAACTCTGTAATTAGGAAGGCATATTTTTAAGTTTGTTATAAAACATGAGAGGTTCTGATGAATTGCTGCTTTTTTCCCCTAATATTCTTTGAAATGATTGAAAGATCATCAGATTTGGATTTAGAAAAAGGCAGATCCACACACTAGCTCTGTCTGACATTGGGCTAGTTATTTAAAGTTTTTGAATTTCATTTTCTTCCATCTGTAAAACAGCAATAACCATAATAATACCTACCTTGCAGAGGTGTTGTCTCACATGGGAGGTATGCAAAGTGCTTTAAAGTAATAAAATATAAAAATGTAAAGATCATGATAGACATAAATTCTTTGTATTCAGTCACTTATTATCTGAAATTGCATTCCTGTTTAATATCATTCTAATGGCATTTTTTACCTCTGTATTCCTGACTGTGTAGATGACAGGGTTTAACATGGGAGTGACAAGAGTATAGAATACAGCTATGGCTTTATCCATGGGAAAAGTAGCTACTGGCCGCAGATACATAAAAATACAGGGCATGAAGAACAGGACAACTACTGTGATGTGGGAGCCACAGGTAGAGAGGGCCTTTCTCCTCCCTGCAGAGTTGTGAGTCTTCAAGGAGCACAGGATGACCACATAGGATACCAGTAACATCACAAAGGTGATCACAGGGATCACCCCACCATTGGCAGCAACCAAGAGACCAACAAGGAAAGTGTCAGTGCAGGCAAGTTGTATCAGGGGGAAAATGTCACACATGAAGTGATCCATGATATTGGGACCACAGAATGGGAGCCAGAAAGTTACCAGAATCTGTCCAATGGAGTGGAGAAAACCCACTGCCCAACACACGCCCACAAGGAGGCAGCATTTGTGGTGGTTCATGATGGTCACATAATGCAGAGGTCTACAGATGGCCACATAGCGGTCATAGGCCATGACCACAAGGAGGACAATCTCTGAAGCTCCTAAGAAATGTTCTATAAAGAGCTGTGTCATGCAGCCACTGAAGGAAATGGATTTTGAATCAGAGAGCAGATCAGCTAGCATT
>JAQQSY010000036.1:68637-99783 GCA_028646535.1 Procyon lotor
GAACCAGCTGTATTCTTTCCACCCCTTCAGGTCTATTCTCAATGTGTGCACCCCTGGTGGCTGCTTTCCCTGGTCCCCTTCAACCAGAGCTCTTACTTTTGGCCAACAGGTGGTACCAGGTGTATGTAAGGCAAGTGGGAAGAAAAGGATGTCAGGATATTTACTGTCCAGGTTCCCTCCTATGGTCTGTCAACCACTGGGTGGCTAACGAGGCAGAACTCTGTGGGATGAACCTTCTGGGTTCCTGTGATCACTCTTTCCCCTTGTTCTCTCAGGTATAACTGTGGTAATGGCTTTATAATCCTTTACTGTTTTCCCATATCTCTATCTATACCTTGGTAAGTAAACATAATTAAACTCTTTTAAATCTCTCTGTTTAAGTATGCTGTTTCATGACTCCAACAGATGAAGAAAATTTGTGTTCTTTCCTTTGTAAATAAATAAATGGTTTTCCTTTTATATAAATTTATTTTATTTGTAAGGCATCTGTACTTCTTTTGATGTATAGCTACTAAATAAGGTTAACTTTTGTCAGAAAAAAATATTGTGTAAGAAAGAAATCCAACCTAAAGATTACTGGACATCTTCAGTGGAAGTCTATGTGTTATCAAGGCACTTTCTTTGGGATTATATGATTCTATGGGATTTATGCCTTTTGATGTCTTGAGCTATTTAACAACTCCTTAAATTTATAAAACTGATAATAATCCCAACAACTCTGGTCCGTAGAAATGCAAATGCTGTTTGGTGGAAAGTTGATTGATTTCCCTGACCATTACAGATCAATCCAGTTTTTTTGTAAATCAATTATACATCCCTGATTGAATAATGTAAGGATGGTATTTTGGAGTTTCCTTTAGGCTGAGTATAATCTTACCAGTTTCCTCATTAATGTATGAACTAAATAAAACCTTTGTCGTGTGTTCATTTTATATTACTTTGAGAGTTGTGGTTTCACTTTTCTAAAAATTATTTTGCCTTTGGATAAGAGAAGAGAGACCATTATGTTTAGGAGAGATAAGCAAAAAAGACTTCTAAAGATCCAGATATTCTTGTCTTTTATGTTATTTAACCACGGGTTTTTCTATTTTACTTTCTTGGAAATTTGTTTCTGCTTAATCAATTTGTAAAAATTGTCTTTAAAACTTGCTTTGAAGTCAAATAGAAATAAAATATGTTCTTGAAATTTTATTAGCTTCCAAATTCCAGTCCCAAACAAACTTAGCTAATATGAGTATCCTTTCCTTATCAACCACAATGAAACGAACCTGCTGAACAAATTCTATCAATCTGGCCCTGGTGGGTGTGTGTGTGTGTGTGTGTGTGTGTGTACATGTGTACATAATATAGGGGAGGATTATATAATGCAATATAATTTCATAGGTTATTTAATCATTCATTTATAAGTTCACCTCAAAATACTCATGGTCTACTATATGCCTAACACTCTAGGGGAAAAAAAAGCAGATAAAGTCTCTACTTTCCTGAAGCTTATATTCTAGTAAATGGAGACAGAAAATAGCAAATAGAAAAGGAATTATACATTATGTCAAATTACAATACCTGCTAGGAGATATATAAAGCAAGGTAAATGATACATGGTCCCTGGATATGATTATTTTCTGTAAGGTAATCAGAGAAGACTTATTTGGGAAGGGATGGCAAAAGCCAAATTTGAATGAGTGCTGAAAGACCCACAAAGATATCCAAGGAAAGAAGTTTCCAGATAGAGAAATGAGCAAGTGAAAAGTCCTTGAGGAGGGAGAATGGTTGCGACCATTGATCAAAGGAGGCTAGCTTAACAGGAGTGGGATGAATAAAGATTGGTTGATGACAATCTTGTAGGACCTTGCAGACCATTATAAGAGGATTATTCTGGCTCCTGTCTAGAGAATGGGTCATAAAGGAGCAAGAGTAGAAGTAGACTAGTTAGGACGTTATTGCCACCATCTAGCCAAAAAGTGATGGTGTTTTGGACTGTGATGGTAAGAGTAGAGATATTATGAAGGTAGAGACAATAGAATTTGCTGAGGGACTTGACAGAGACATAAAGGATAGAAAAGAGTAAAAATTACTCTGAAGTTTTTTGGACAACACCACCTAAAGACAGTGTTGTCATTTACGGAGACAATTGCATGTCTAGATGTCCCCACTAACACGGCCAACATTTGCTTGAGTGTTTCTAAGTGCAGACACATTTACTCTTCACAGCAACACTGAAGGCAGACCCAGCTATCTGGGTCCTCATGTAACAGATGAAATAATGAAGGTAAGAACAGATGAAATAATGAGGACTTAGAAAAGGTAAGGAAGCTGTTCAGTGTTATTCAGTAGGTTGTGACCCTGGCCTTACACTGGAATAAACAGCACAGTTAATTCTATAAAATTCACTATTTACTGTGGATGAAGATACTTGGCTGAAAGGATATCTGTGAGATCAGAAGGGCGACTAGTTCAGTAATTGGCCCAAAATAGATACAAAGGGTGACATTTGACCATGACTATTAACATTGTATTCTTTCTATGAAATTCATTGTGCAATGAATTATTTAAAAAGAATGAGAACATTTGTCTATCATTTATCTGAATGGTTTTTAACTACCTAGCATGAATCCTTTTCTTTTCTTACCAAAGTGACTGCTTGTAAGCTATTTCACACACATAGACACACTCACTCCATGCCCATTAGATTTATTAGTTGGTCTTGGCATTAAATAGACAAAGATAGTGCTAATTACATGATTACAGTTTGAAAATGAGTGCTAAATATAATATTCCAATAAAAAGAAATAAATTTCCTGCAAGTGTTGTCATTCACTGATACTCTCCCCTTCAGACTCAATTTTCCCACCTTTTTTGCTCAGGACCCTTCCTCCCCTACAAAAATGATCTCTGCTTGTCCACTGCTCTCCATGCCATCCTCATGCCTCCAGATTTTGTTTCCCTAGAGTCATCTTTTAACCTATAATGGCGTATACTCAGGGAACAAATAATATTAGAGTCCCAGAGAGTCCTGCTTTAGTCCCTTCTGAAAAAGGACTAGTGAGAGTAATCTAGTAGAAGAATAGCTACCAAGAGGGCCAGGGGATGGCCCTTATCTGTGTCTACCAATGCTGCAGGTGATAATATGGAAACTAGGATGGCTATTCTGTAGGACTCGAACCAGCTCTTTTTACCAGCCTCCAGGCTGAAAAATAAAGATCTGTTAACAGGTGTCATCATCATAGATAAGTTAAGGGAAGATTTTCTTTTTCTATGTAAATCTGTGTAAGCCAGAGAGAGAATCCAGTCTTTAAAAAATCCAATGTTTTATCTCTTACAAACATGGTTGTTTGGGCGTCTGGCTTCCCTTTGTAATTATATCATCTAAACATTATGGTGAGTTAATAGAAAAGCTATCAAATAAGATATAGTTGTGGTAATGTCACAACAAGATAAAATCCACTTGTTGCTTTTATGAAAATCATTCCCTTATTTCTCAAAACCCATTAATCATTCATTCATCCTTTGATTCATTTCCTAGTGCTCAAACTTTCATTAATTCACATGTTAATTCAGTAACCATTTATTATGCCCTTAATATGTGTAAGGGGCTGGAAGGGGGTCTCCAGGGAAAGATGCAAAGACAAGAGCCTGCTTGTCTCTAGAACCAACATTCTAATGAAAAAGAGAGAAGATGTTCAAAGTGTCAGGGACACACACTTCAAAATATGCAGAGAAGCCAAATAACCATATGTGAATGGCCAGGAAGATAAAGCACTGGATCAAGTCCTTGTGACTAGTATGCTGAGTTAGACATTTCAACATTTTGCACTGAAGATTAAGTGAATACCTAAAGTAGGAAATAGAATTCTAAACGCCTAATCTTGAAAGAACTGCCTCAGTTTCCCATCACTTCGGGAAGCAAGGGAGACTATTTCTTGTGTAAAAAGATTAAAAATTTGGAAGCAATAAGTTTCCAGTTATTTCCTATGTTTTATCACATAAGAGGATCTTAATTTTTGGAGAGAGAGAAATGCTTTGCTTTGATTGCTTTCCATGATCAGAAGCCACATGTTCAACCAATAACCATGAGGTTTTCACCAGCTTCTCATACAATAACATACATGGAACAACCAAGAGCACCTCTCTCAGCAGTGTTCTCCCTCATTAAGAGCCAAATGACGTAGGAGTCAAGAAAGGAAAGGTCTACTACACTATCAAAGAATAAAAGCTAAACATTATTTCAGTGCATTTAAATGAAGCATTCCTTTTTGCCTTCAGGAATTGAAGAAACATTTTTCCAAAATCTTTCAACTCAAAGAAATATGCTCAGTTACCTTATTGCTAAATGTTAGACTTTTGCTGGAAATGTATAGGTATAATTATTTAAAATTACACATGAAAAAAATACAGAAAGTAAATAGAGCCAAACCAGTATTATTTTATGGGTTTATTGTAATGCTGAAACTCACATTTTTTACTTTGTTTACCTCTCTGTATTATATATTTTTCTATCATGATTATATATTATTCTAATTTTAGAGAATACACTTTTTAAAGAAATTTTAATACCATTTCGAATGTCTCAATAGCTCTTTCTCATCTCTCCTTTTATTTTTGTGGTGTCAGAAATATTAAAGTTCTGAGATGACTAAGAACAAAGGAAATGAAGCTTACTTTCCTCTTAAGAGTTATGAATTATTTGGTAATTATAAAGTACTGTGTGAGGATTAGTCATTATTATTATAAGTAATAATCAAAAATTAGTATTGACTGTTTCATGTATGCTAGACATCATGCAAAAATGTAAATCATCTCCTTTAATATTTTTTAGAGAGTTAAATGTGGTTGAAAGGTTTCTCTTTCTATTATACAGACAGGAAAATTGAAACATGAAGAAGGAAAGCCTTGTACCCCAGGACATATAGTTAGTGAGGAACAGATGTAAAGATATAATTCAAGTCTGTCTTGCCTCAAGTCTTGATCTTGACCTTGGCCCCACATTACCTCCCACGTGAAAACTTACCAAAGCACCATCCTTAGTTAACATTCATCCTTCAATGAAAGCTTTAAGAAGACTGATTCTCATTCGAAGTTGTGGAGACATTAACAAATAGACTCAAAAAACACTTGGGAATTTGAAAAGTGTCAACTTCTTCCTTTGAGAATTTCCCATATCCTCTCTCTGGAGAATTGTTTTTCCCCCCCTCTGGAGAATTTAGAATTACTATTACTTATTTACTTTTTCAAGTCAGTTAATAACATATTTCTGTCCCTGTCTATTTCTAATTTGCCCTAAATTCACCGTCAAAAGGTAGTATCATCTATCAAGCACTTACTACTTACAATCCTTTCATAGTTAATTCAATATAACTCTAGAAGATGAATACACTATTCCCAACTCGTAGATAGAAAAACTGAGGCTTAGAATAATTTATTTCACTTTCCCAGGATAATGTAACTAGTAAGCAGTAGAACCAAAAGCCAGTTTCTATTGTTTCACTTCCACAATGTTAATTTAAGAAATCTTCAAAATCAAAAATCCCTGAAAAGTGTTATACCATGTTTGACTATAAGAATACTAGGGGTGCCTGGGTGGCTCAGTGGGTTAAAGTCTCTGCCTTCGGCTCAGTTCATGATCTCAGGGTCCCGGGATCGAGCCCCACATCGGGCTCTCTGCTCAGCAAGGAGCCTGCTTCCCTCTCTCCCTCTGCCTGCCTCTCTGCCTACTTGTGATCTCTCTCCTCTCAGTCAAATAAATGAATAAAATCTTTAAAAAAAAAAAAGAAGAAGAAGAAGAATACTAATCTTGGATTTCATATTGTATTATAAGAGTTTTCTGAAAATTCAGGTACATGAAAGCCAGAATTTGATCAATCAATCATCTTAGGCAATGGAAATTGAATGAGTTATTGAAGAGTACCTAATTCACCTTTTTTTAATTTTTCATATGAAGAAACCAAGACCAAGGAAGGAAGGAAACATTTCCAACATTGTATATTCAGATGGTGACAAAGATAAAAATTTAGATCTAATGGTGACAAATAAAGGATATAAATTTAGGTTTCTTAAATCCCAACTTATTTATCTTTTTCCTGCATGGAATGGCTGATATTCGTATTGCAGAGTAATCCAAACAAAAGACATTGTTTTGCTTGCCTAATTGGTCTATATAATTACCTCAGTGTGCCTCATTGTTTTCCAAGTGAGACCTGTCTAGGGAAATGAGGATGTTGAGAGATCATAACCAAATACATCCTTTTGACTCTACAGGATTTTCTCATATAAAGGCAAATCACAAAAAGTAAATATTAATGATATCAGATTTTATTTTAACCTTCCATTTTCCATACAGATTTAGCCTGTCTCTCCATTTTGTTCCCAAACAAAGCAAGTAAATTAAATGGGAAGGTGGTAACACTCACTCCCTACATCTATCCAATCTCTTTGGTAGCCCAAAGCAAAAAAAAAAAACTACTTTTTGCTTAATATTTTGCATAGAAAGATCAGTTTCAAATACTTCTATTCAGTCTTTCCTTCATTCCATGAAACTATATTCCAGTGATCAAAGACCCAAAACAAAAATGTATTCCTATCAAACACATGGAAGTCTAACAATATATGCAGAACTAGCCCATTGTAATAGCTTTGCCCCTTCTTTCATCTTTAGTCTGCTTTCGAACCACTGGACCATAGGAATTAGCACTAGTTTGCAACATATTTCCAGTAATCTCCAGAAATGTTTGAATATTTCTCTTTCCAGAGCACAGTTACCCTGGCAAATGGTCTCAGATGCCTTAGAGAAAGATTAGGATGAAGATATACACCCCTATTTGTGGTGATATCACAGACTATTCAAGGATACCTGATGATTCCTTCATTCAAAAAAATTCTAGGTATAGAAATTACTCACATATGGTGATTTGATGAGGAGCTATGACCTTCTTGAACTGAATTATGGTGATTCAACTCAGGCCTTTATTCATCAAATCTGGATTATTTGTCATTATCATCATCATTATCATCATCAAAGTCTGCTTGGGCTGTCATAACAAAATACTACAGATGGGGAGGACAAAACAGACATTGATTTTTCCCACAGTCCTGGAGAATGGAAGTCCAAGATTAAGGTGGCAACAGGGCTGGTTTCTGATGAGGCCTCTTTCCCCAGCTTGTAATGGTCCACCTTCTCACTCTGTCCTCACATGGCCTCTTCTCTGTGTACACATTTGAGAAAGAGAACTCTCATGTCCCTTCCTCTCCTTATAAGGACACCAGTTCTATCAGATTAAGACCCCACCCTTATGATCTCAAGGAGTACCAGTTGTTCTTTCCCACCATTCAAGCCTTAAAAGTCTAGGCACAAGTCATGTGAGTAAAGAAACTTTCGGATGACCTCAGGCTCAGCCAATTTCTGTCTGCAACCTCACAAGAGGCCCTGAAGTACCCCTCAGAAATGCTCCCAAATTCCTGATCCACTGAAACCATCTGAAATGATAAAGTGATTGCCGGTATTTACAGCTACTACATTGGAGTGATATTTTATGTTGCAATAGTATCTCGAACATTGCAGCACTTTAGATATTGTATTATTATTCATGATTCAGTTAACCAAACAATATAGAAAGCTAAGAAATAGAATAGATATACAGATATTTTATCTATAAAAGTAGAGGTGTTGCAGGGTAGTGGGAAATTCAGTGGTTTTCAATAAATGTGCTGGGAAAATTATTCTTGTGATAAAAAGGAATGTATATTTCTACCTCACACCATACCTGAACATTTATGTCCTGTATGGGTTAAAGATGTAAATGTAAGAAGCAAAATTTTAAAACTTTTTTTAATTTTATTTTTAAAATCAGGACAGGGAAGGACTTCGAGAAGTATAAGCACAAATCTTTCATTCTGAGTCCAGCTTCCTCATTTTTGCATAATAGCTTTGGTGGTAAATCCTTGATCCCAACTGCATTCATATCAGTCTCCAGGTGTCAGGTCCTCCAATTCTGATCATTTTGAAGTATTTAATCCACTGTTTTGGATTTCTTTCTGATTAAAATATCTAGGTTACTTTTTATTTCTTTCATTGAAAAATAAACAAAACTTCATGGCTAGCACTTATTCAATACATTTTAAATAAATTGAAGCATTGATATTGCTAATTACACTAACT
The DNA here is from genome assembly GCA_028646535.1 of Procyon lotor. Lineage (NCBI taxonomy): Eukaryota > Metazoa > Chordata > Mammalia > Carnivora > Procyonidae > Procyon > Procyon lotor. The sequence goes on from JAQQSY010000036.1 coordinate 76,790, forward strand.
AGATCCACTTATAAATTGAAAGAAGGATGAGGGCAAAAAATACCAATTTATATCCAACCTGTGTTGTGAGAAGACCTCTCAACAAGGTAATATGCAATGCCAGGGCCTTCAAAAATGACTTTTATAATACAGGAATCGACCTCCAATATTTCTATAGAGAAATTGTGTATTTAAAAATCAACCATATGCTTTATTAGCCAAAGCTAATAAAGTTCACTTCTTACAGATCTATCCTCAGCTATGAACATGTGCTGTGACATTTCAAATTAATTAATTTGACCAGGACATTTATTTTTACTGTTAGATTAAGTTTTTTTTAACAATGTGAATTTTTTAATTTTAAAATTCCACTCTCTTGGACTAAAAGGGAACAAATTTTATTAGGTCATATTCTTGTATACCACGGAGATACCATACCCCACAAACAAGAACTTGAAATAAAACGAAAAAGTTGTTGCTCGCTGAAGAACCTTAACACAGTATGATTATATATATCAGAGATTAAACTCACACAGTTCCCTTGCTAAGGGTTATAACATACTCCATTTAGATAAAGATTGATTTATATAGTTATTTTAGAATAAAGAGGCTAACGAACCCAAAAAAGATGATTTTTAAGATGTAATCACTGATATTGAAAGCAGTCCTTGATTCTGTGAAAGAATGAATATCATGTTCTGCATTAGCAATTCAACCCTCTGCCAACTAAGGTCACATTTTTACTCCAAAGTTTCCACATGGCATTTTTTATTTCTGCATTTCTCAGGGTGTAGATTAAGGGGTTCAGCATGGGAGTTATGAAGGTTAAAAACACAGTCATGAACTTATCAATGGGAAAGGTAGAATTAGGCCTTGCATACAGGAAGATACAGGGAACAAAGAATAAAATGACCACAGATATATGGGATGCACAGGTGTGGAAGGCTTTGTGTTTCCCATCCAAACCATGAGTCTTAAGGGAGTGTAATATTACCCCATAGGAAACTAGGAGGATGAAGAATACGCCAGTGCAAATGGCTCCTCCATTAGCTATCATAGAAATTCCAATGAGGTAGGTATTGGTACAAGCAAGTTTCAATAAGGGATACATATCACACACAAAGTTGTCAATGACATTGGGGCCACAGAAAGGGAGCTGATAAATAAAGAGAAACTGAACTGATGAGTGCAGAAAGCCTCCAGTCCAGGCCACCAGCAGCATAAGAACACACGTCCTCCGATTCATGATGATTAGATAATGAAGTGGTTTACAGATGGCTACGTATCGGTCATAGGCCATCACCACCAGAAGAATGACTTCAGCACCAGCAAATAAGTGATCTAGAAAGACTTGAGTCATACAGGCCTGGAAAGAAATAGTCTTCTTCTCATAGAGCAAATCTACAATCATCTTGGGAGCAATGACAGTAGAATAGATAGCATCGATAAATGATAAATAAGCCAGAAAAAAGTACATGGGAGAACCCAGTGACCGGCTGGCCATAACAGTTACTATGATAAGCAGATTGCCCACTATTGTCACAATGTAGATGAGTAAGAATGGGATGAATAGCACTTTTTGCCCCTCAGGATCCTGTATGAGCCCCAGGAGGACAAACTCTGTCACATTGTTTCTATTTCCCATCTATTCTTGGGAAGGTATTGAAGTCAGGCGTCAGAGGCTGTAAACAGAAGGGCCCTAATGAATTTGAGAGGATCACAAGCTTTATATCAAAAACAGTCGCCCAACTCAACCACGTTTGCCCCACGGGGCCTCACACAGTTCTAGAAAATGAGAGTTTAGAATCGCCACCCACAGTTTATTTCATTTCCACAAATTTCTTGCATCAACTACAATGAGGAGACCAGTTTTCTACCTGAGAGGTACATGCAAGTGGGCATATCTGAGACATGACTTACCGAAAAACAAGGAATCCAGCTTTCACCAGAATCTTGCCTACAAATACTTCATTTTGTATTTTATATGTCATTTCTTCTTTTCTTGAATGCTTTTTGGCCTTCTCTGAGATTGACCGTGAAAACAAGCTCATCTCTAATAGCCTTATTTACATAATCATACCTAGTGCATGGAGCATAAAATAATAACCTGACATTTAGGTAACTGCTTTTCTGAGTCACTTCACTATGAGCTCCAAATATTGAGACATGTGTCACCTGCAGAAGTGAAAGAACTAGACACGCCATGAGTGCCCCTTAAATTCTTACTAAATTTTTTTTTAATTCAGCTGAGTTTTAAACATATAAGAAACCAACTGAGAAGAGATCAGTATATTAAATTCTTCCCTGGGGCGCCTGGGTAGCATTGGTTACCCAGGTTACAGCTTACAGCGTTGGTTACAGCTTAACGTTGGTTAAGCATCTGCCATCAGCCCGAGTCATGATCACAGAATCCTAGGATCCAGTCCCACATCCAGCTCCTGGCTCTGCAGGGAGTCTGCTTCTCCCTCTCCCACTCCCCCTGCGTGTGCTCTCCCCCTTCTTACTCTGTCCCTTTCTCACTAATAAATAAACAAAATCTTTAAAAAATAAAAATAAAATCCTCCCACTCATGAAGGTACAATGAAAGCAACATTTTGTTTGAAAATACACACACAGACACACACACCTATGCACACAAATGGACTTGGCATTTATCGCAACCTAGGTTATAGTGGAGAAAAATGGATAGTACAAATCTAAGTAAATGAGTACTACCCAGACATTTTCCCAACTTTCCAAAACTGTTTAGAATTGATTATTGCTAACTGTAGCTCAATTCAGAATGCCAACATAAAGATTTTAGGCAGAATCATAATATAGTAGCAAGAATTCTATACTAAAAATCTCAAAATGTTAATTGCCTTTGTTCAGTCATCTTGGGAAAATCATGTCCCAACTCATATTCATATAGGAAAGGTTATAATCTTCCCAGATATATGAATTTCTGAATCTAGTCATTGAAAACCTTATCTTAAATGACATGTTAGCACTTGCTGGTAGACCATCTTTATAATAACCAGGGTGAATTAGTGTGTGTTGAAGGTTATTTGATTATTAAAGTGATAAATAGATTACACCAGATATTTCATTCATATTGTTAGCTCTTGATTATCTGAGTCTGTGTGGAATATAAAACATGCTTTCTAACTTGAGAAAAATAAATTATCCATGAGGCCCAGGGCCAATTGTACATGTAATATGTGCAGCTTTGTTTTAGCAGAATTATTGTAAATGTGCTCCATTTTAACAACTACGTTTGTAAACCATCATTTGTGAAGGAAAGATTATTCTATTCCTTCTGCTTCTAGATAAGCCAGTCTGTAATCAAAATCAGAGGGAGAATAAAAATGTAGGAAAGAGAAAATAAAAGAAAATAGAAAAAGCAGATAAAAACTAGCAAAGACCATAAACTGAAGAAAATGAGCTTTGAATTGATCAACTTTGGTTTAGGGGAACTGAATTGGAAATAGAAGAATTTCAGATTTCATAAGCTTTCAATCCAGAGTTAGACCAGAGGGTAACCGAGCATCAGTACCAGGCTCACCCCTCAGAATTTTTATATTCTCAGAAAACCAAATTTTGAACCTTAAGATAGATCAGAAGAGACCAGCTGCTTAAAGGAGTTCCGTCTTTGGGGTGTCCAGCAGTTAATCACATACATACATAATTAAATATCTGCACTCACAGTTATGAAGCTATGTCTGCATTTATAATGGCAAATACTCACAATGCATAGGGGTTGTCTGAGCATTCAGGAGATAACTTCCAATATGGGGGCTCAACCCCTTGCCCTGTAACACTCATTTATTTACATGTGTGTTTTCCCTAGTCATCTGTTAGATCTGTCAAGAGAGTAAACACATATTTTTAACAATAGTATCACCTGAATCTATATGTGTGCCATATGCATTTTAAGGGATCAATAAATATTTGATTATTAAAAATGTGCTTATGAACATAATTATTACACTAGACCATTGAAAACTAGTGATTTGACTTAGAATAATACAAAATTCTATATAGTATTTTATTAAAATTAAATATATCTGCTTCCAACATTCGTGAGATACTTCAAATTTCTTAACACATTCAATGAGAATGTATAAGTCACTAAGGAATGCTCCAAAAACTTTAGTCTATAACTATCCCACAATGAGAATTAAAATAAGATAAATTAAGATAAAATAAGATAAATTAACAACCTAAGGCAGAAAAACAACCCAAGAATATGATATGCAAGGTGTGAAACATCGGGAAAGACTTCCAGATAAGCAGGATACTGGAAATTATAGATTCTGAAATTGTGAATTTAAGTCCAGAACTTTTTGAAACATATGATCACAATATATATCTGAATATGTTTCTATTTAATAGTTTGTATAGTAAAATCTGTTCCCCACATAAGCAAGTGCATTTTTTTGGATTGAGCAGTGACCATAAAAACGAAGCAGTAAAAATTTTGAGGTCCTAATAAACAACTAATCAGATCATCAGATAAAAAACAATATATATATTGTTTTATATATATTTTATATATATTTTATAGGGTGCCTGGTGGAACAGTCAATTAAGCATCTGTCTTCAGCTCAGGTCATCATCCCAGGAGGGACTCCCTGCTCAGTGGGTAGCCTGCTTCTCCCTCTCTCTCAAGCCCCCCCACCCCATGCCCCTCACCTCCCTTCCCCACCCTCCTGCTTGCCCTCTTGTGCTCACCCACTGGTGGGCTCATATACTCTCTTTCTCAAATAAACAAATAAAATCTTTAAAATTTTTTTTTGAATTTTAAAAAGATACATCTTAAAAAAAACTATATCACATTTTCCAAGTCAGTTAGTTTATAGTGAAGCAAAAAATGCTACCTCTAAAACCTGAATGTGGTTGAACAGATTTTTGGGGACAAACACAGAGTAACAACAATCAGAGAGGGTAGTTTGCCTATCCCAAATATAGTCGTGAATTCATTTTGTTTTGTTTTATAATTTTGCAGGGGTGGCCCTGGATCCCCACAGTGTACTTTATGAGAACTCAGGTTCTGCATTCTGGTTTGGAATCTAAGCTTCAGAATCTATACTTACCAACAGTGTGACCTTGAGTAAATTACTCACATCATCGGCATAATGAAACATATTGGCATCTAACATATAGGATAGTTTTAAAGATTAAATACAATAATGCAAATAAAGCTCTCCAAAAACTATCTGACAGGTAATAGGCACTAAATAAATTCAAGATATCATTTACCATTATTTGTTTCCCCATGTAACTTTAGTACCACATCTCTATAACTATTTTACATGAGTTTCCCCAAAGTCCACTATCTTATCTCATAACACAAAGGAGCATTCCCTGAGGGATGGATGGATTGACTAGGTCATTATCATATACAATTACAGAAGATGTTCTTTCTTTACAATTCACATCACTGTGTGCAAATGTCCTGTCTCTTCTCTACGTCTTATTCTCCTTTGTACTGAATCATTAAATCTAAATTCAATCAAAGGAGTCTTCATTTTATAAATAAGAAGTCAACTGGGTACATAATTCAATGTGTCCATTTTATTCATGATGTTTTAAGACCCTAAAAATAAGGAAATATCCATATTTCCTTATGGAAATATCCATATATCCATTAACCCATAGGCAAAAACAGATAGTGGCATTTTCTTTAAGATTTTATAGACTCATATCTAAGAAAGTCATGAATTCCATTTTCACAGACACTAAAATTCACTTTCTAATAAGCTATACATATTATAGGTCAATGAATCTAACGAGTAACTAAATTTCTCTGACCTCAACTTTCCACATTGTAAGTTTTAAGTTTCCCTTTGTAATAAGGGTTATTAACTTAAATATCAAACTGTTATTTGAAGTATATACACACAAGAATAGAAAGCAGAGATTCAAACTGTCATTTGTACACCAATGTTCATAGCAGCATTATTCAAAATAGGTGAAAGGTAGAAACAATCCAAATGTCCAAAAGCTAATGAATGCATACAGACTGGTATGTACAGACATTGGAATATTATTCAGCCTTAAATAGGAAAGAAAATCTGATACTTGCTATACCATAGATAAAGCTTGAAGACAGTATGCTAGGTGCATTAAGGTAAATACAGTCATAAGCAGTCATATTCACAGAACAGCAATGTTTACCAAGGGCCAGGGGAAGGAGAAAATGGGTGTTATTGTCGAATGGGTACAGAGTTTCAGTTTGGGATGATGATAAAAGTTCTGGAGATGGAGGGTGGTAATGACTACACACCAATTTATTATGTGTATTTTACCTTAATAAAAAAATGCCAAAGAAATAAAATGTCTACATGGGGCCAGAACATTTAAAGATACTGTATACAAGGTAACAATTTATAATTATAAATTATATAATTTATAATTATATATATGATATATATAATTTTATATATAATTTTATATATATCATTATATATAATTTTATATATAAATTTATATAAATATATATAAATTTATTTTATATATTTGTATATAAAAATATATATTATATATAATTATATATAAATATGTGTATATAAATATATATATTTATATTTATAATTATATATATAAGTATATATAATTATAAAGGGCTATAGTAATCCTTACTATTATCCAATATATTAAGATACAAAATAAATAATTGTTGGATTTTTTAATTATAAAAGCAATCTTAAAAAGTTATTTTGAAGACTATATATACATCAAGTTGTACAGTTATGATGTGAATTCTTTTCTTAATATATATTTAAGTAATTCTTTTTTTGTTAACATATAATGTATTATTTATTTCAGGGGCACAGGTCTGTGAATCATCTTACACAATTCACAGCACTCACCATAGCACATATCCTCTGCAATATTTAAGTAATTCTAATATAAAATATTGGAGAAAATCACTGCCACAGTACTTATTCCAATAACACTCTATAAAATAGAGAAAATGTATGTACTTGCTATTTTATTCCTGGAGCATCTGACATAAAATATTTTAGATCAAATGGTAAACCTATTGCTTAAGAAAGACACATAATTTGCTACAAGTAAGTCTATTTTGCAGTATTCTCATGGCAGTGAAGAGTATTTCTGAGTATGTTACCTGGGTTTTCTATTTCCTCCTTGGTTGCTTGTTCCAAATCCACACTTCTACAATTCTATCTTGGTCCTGGGAAATAATGGCTTATTTGGATGAAGATAATTCAGGACTGCCACCACATGAATCCTGGTGTGATGCAGAAAAAAACGTCAGGACATACTTTGTCACTGCAGCCGGAAATGCTTTGTCACATAAGGCTTTCTCTCTCTGCTTGCTCAGAACATGACCATTTTCAACTTTCATGAAAATTTAACAGTTTGCATTATGGAATTATCCAGAGCTGACTTCAAGAATATACAGTTGAGATGTTTGATGAATCGTTGAATCTGAAAGTCATCATTAACAAAATGTACCAAAAATCAAATGTAAAATTTCGTTACTATGTGTAACTGACCAAATTAATTGAATAAACCTTTAATAGCATTTTTTTGTCCATAATGCAAAGATCTGGATAATCAAAGAAATGGATATTTTGGATTGTTCAGGATATTTCTGAAAGCATTCATATGACTGTTTTAATATGGTCCATGCCCAATAAAGTAATGGCTTTTTTTCCCTTCTTGACAGCAGCATCAATTCCTATGGGAGAAACCTTCTCCCAGGTAAGGAAAGATATGATGGGGCACTAAATCAACGATTTAGTGATCAACGATGAACAACAAATTACTTTGCTGAATTGTTAAAACAGTTTGTCCCCAAGGCTGTTTGTTCAAAATTAAACTCACTGAGGATTTATGCTCTTGAGAACTGAGACTTTCCACGTGATCCATATTTTCAGAGGCTTCTCCTGACCAATCACTTCAGGAGAATTAAGTGGAAAAAAACCCAGCCATCTAACAGCAAGGAGCATGCCACTAATTCATAGCAAAGATATAAGGTTGCATAAATAAGAATTCTTTATTTTCAATTAACCAGCATATATTTGAAATTCCCAAGCTGAAGAGGGCACTGGAGTGAAGTAAAAACCTCAAGTCTTTGTATATAAAAGACATACTTAATAAGAATAGCACAAGATTATTGGTAATCAATACACTAAAAGTTTCCATTTAACTCAGGGAGGGTAATAATACCCACATACAAAATTCCAGCTCAGAAGTTTTGCCCAAAAAAGAGAATCTTTCTTACAAAGAAATACAGAAACAGGTGATTAGGATGTATGATTTGAAAGTGACTGTTGCAAAGTAATATAAGAAAAAAAACAAAAAAAATAAAGACTAAATCCAGAAATATTTGACACTTACTATTCAGATGTCTTTTATAAGACAATGTCAGGTCCCTAAATCTGAATCTCTCTACAAATGCTCGGAAAAACATATTTTTTTTATTATGTTATGTTAGTCACCATACAGTACATCATTAGTTTTGTTTGTTTGTTTGTTTGTTTTTTAAAGATTCTATTTATTTGATAGAAACACAGCGAGAGAGGGAACACAAGCAGAGGGAATGGTAGCGGGAGAAGCAGGCTCCCTGCCGCGCAGAGAGCCGGATGTGGGGCTGGATCCCAGGACCCTGGGATCATGACCTGAGCCAAGGCAGACGCTTAACGACTGAGCCACCCAGGTGCCCCGTCATCATTAGTTTTTGATGTAGTGTTCCAAGATTCATTATTTGCACATAACACCCAGTGCTCATTACATGTGCCCTCCTTAATACTCATCACTGGGCTACCCTATCCCCCCAACCTCCTCCCCTCTGAAACCCTCGGATTGTTTCCCAGAGTCCATAGTCTCTCAGGGTTTCCCCCCTTGAGTTTTTTGTTTTTGTTTTTGTGTTTTGGGATTATTTATTTATTTATGTATGTATTTGACAAAGAGAGAACAAGGGACCACAAGCAGGGGGAGCAATAGAGGGAGAAAGAGAAGCAGGATCCCTGCTCTGCAGGGAGCCCTATGCCAGGCTGGATCCCAGGATCCGGGGATCATGACTCGATTGGAAGGCAGATGCCTAACCAACTGAGCCACTCAGGTGCCCCCATATTATTTCTTTATTGAGGTTTGTTGATATGGAAGTTTTCTGTCTCTTTATTGATATTTCCATTTTATTCATGACTTTGACTTTTCGTTTATCTTCCTTTTCTTGGCCTTTGCTACTTTTTCCTTTACTTCTTTGAGCATCTCTAAGTCAGTGTGTTCAAGTCCTTAGCCAGGCATTAGAGCTTTTTAGGGGCAATTTTTGCTGGTTTATTTTTTTTTCCTTTGAATGAACTATACTTTCCCTGTTTTTTATATGTTTCTAGGTTTTATGTTGAAAACTAGACATTTGAATCTAATAATTTGGTAACTCTGGAAATCAGATTCTTCTCTCTTCCCCAGGTTTGCAGATTTGGCTTTTCTTTTGGGTTTGCTGACAGGGTATTTGTTTGTTTTGTTTTGTTATTATATGGTTTTATTTTTATTGTCGTAGGCTTTCTCTGTGTTAAGGACCAGCCTAAAGTGTAAACTTAAGGTTTTCTTAGGTCTTTTCTGAGCCTGTTCCTTCCCCTGGGCATGGATGCTGAAGTCTCCAACTTCCCTAGTACATGTCATTCTTTTTGAATGTCCTATTCTTCAATAATTGGCTCCTAAAAAAGAGAGAGAGAGAAAGAGAAATATAGGGGACAGGGAATCACCCCCTCTCTTTAACAAAGATATTTTTTTTAAGAAATTTTTTATTTATTTGACAGAGAGAAACACAGCAAGAGAGGGAACACAAGCAGAGGGAATGGTAGCAGGAGAAGCAGGCTTCCTGCAAAGCAAAGAGCCTGATGCGGGGCTTGATCCCAGGCCCCTGGGACCTGACCTGGCCGAAGGCAGACGCTTAACAACTGAGCGACCCAGGCGCCCCAACAAAGATATTTTTAATCAGGAAATACCACAGGCATTCCCACTGAAACTAAGAATGAGTCAAGATGTCCTTTATTCAGTTATTATCCCATGATTTCCTATGTTAAATATAATAAGGGAAATATAACATAAAAATATTAGAAAGAAAATATTAGAAAAATCATCAAAATGTTAGCATTATCTATCTAGAAAATCCAAAAGAATTAAGTGAAATCCATTATTTTAAATGATAAAGGTCAGTAAAGTGGCTGAATTCAAGATTTTACTGATAAATATTTTTAGTAACTTTCTTAAATAGTAGCTATATTTAGAAAATATGTAGAAAGGGTATCTTTTATTAATGTAACCCAAATTACAAAATATATGGAAATCAACCCAAAAAAAGTGAAACACAGAAGATTTACTGAAGACCTAAATAAAAAACAGAGATTTTCATGTTCTCAGATAGATGATTCAATGTGATCAAGATATCAGGTCTTTTCCAAATTAATTAGACATTAAATATATCATCAGACAAAAACCTTCATAGGTTTCTAAGACTTCTGAACTTGTTCTAATACTTATCAGGTAATAATTATTCAAAACAGAAAATGTTTTTAATGAGAGTATTGTGTGGTAAGCTTCTTATTAGACATCGAAATCTACTCACCTGACCTAAAATAATGGAGTATTGGATTAGGAATAATCAGCCAATCAAAGAAAATAGATATATAGGTATTTGGATATATAATAAACATAACATATCGAATTAGAGAAGTATATTAGATTTTTTTAATGTGTTGACAATAGTGGATTTAAAGCAACAAAAATCTATTTGAAAAGTAGATTTAAATTCTTAACACATATGAGCACACTTGCACACACAAACATACACTCTCCCTTTTTCTCTAAAAACTCCCACACACATTCATGCTTATTTATACTCAAAGCTTTAAATATAAATAAACAGAAAAAAATTTATGGACTGTTATATAAGCTTGAAGTAAAAATGCAGCAACTCTGATGAATGTGATTGACACCGTTGAAATAAAAAGTACAACCCTTCACCCTGGAAAAAGACCATCTAGGGAAAACATTTAAGTTTTTCATTATAAAAAAATCTCTGTGAACATGTCAATTAAAGTACTTGAAGAGGCACTTCATAAAAGAAATGCCAGTGGTAAAATACAGCACTGCTAACAAAATGAATGTAAATTGTTGACTTACAGTGAGATATAATTTGGTTCATTTAATATAAACTACAAATATTTGTAAAAATCTATTTTCAGTAAGTATGTGGGAAAGAGCAACAAAAATATACAGAAAGATATTCATTAAAAGTTATTTAGGGGCGCCTGGGTGGCTCAGTTGTTAAGTGACTGCCTTCGGCTCAGGTCATGATCCCAGGGTCCTGGGATGCATATTCTTTTTTCCTTTGTCAAGGATTAGTTGACCATATAATTGTGGGTTTATTTCTAGGCTCTCTATTCTGTTCTATTGATGTATGTCTCTATTTTTGTGCCAATTGCATACTGTTTTCATTGTTACAACTTCGTAGTATATCTTGAAGTTAAGGATTGTAATACCTTCAGTTTTGTTCTTTTTCAACATTGCTTTGGCTATCTGAGGTGTTTTTTTTGTTCCACACAAATTTTAGGATTCTTCATTCTAGTACTGTGAAAAATGTTGATATTTTGATAGGGATTGCATTAATTCTGTAAATTATTTTGGGTAGTATAGACATTTTAACAATATCTGTTCTTCTAATCCATGAGCATAGAATGTCTTTCCATTTCTTTGTGTTATCTTGAATCTCTTCATCAAAGTTTTATAGTTTTCAGAGTACAGATCTTTCAGCTTTTTTCCTAAGTACTTTATTATTTTTGGTGTAATCGTAAGTGGAATTGTTTTCTTAATTTCTCTGTCTATTCCATTATTAGTATATAAAATACAACATATTTCTGCAATGATTTTGTATCCTGTGAACTTACTGAATTAATTTATCAGTTCTAGTAGCATTTTGGTGGAGCTTTGAGGGTTTTCTAGACATAGTATCATGTCATCTGCAAATACTGAGGGTTTTACGTCTTCCTTTCCAAATTAGATGACTTTTATTTATTTTTCTTGTCCTATTGCCATGGCTAGTATTTCCAGTCTATGTTAAATAAAAGCGGTGAGAGTGGACATCCTTATTTTGTTCCTGATCTTAAGGGAAAACCTCTCAGTTTGAGGATGATGCTAACTATAGGTTTTCTGTATAAGGCCTCTATTATGTGGAGGTATGTTCCCTCTAAACCTACTTTGTTGAGGGTTTTTATCATGGATGGATGTTGTACTTTGTAAAATGTTTTTTATGCATCTATTGAAATGATTATATGGTTTTTATCTTTTCTCCTGGTGATGTGATATATCACATTAATTGATTTGTAAATATTGAACCACTATTGCAACCCAGGAATAAATCCCACTTGACCCTGGTGAATAATTTTTTTGTGTATTATTGGATTCAGTTTACTAATATTTTAAGTATTTTTGCCATCTATATTCATCAGTCATATTGGCCTGTAGTTCCTTTTTTTGTGATATCTCTATTTGGTATTGGTATGAGGGTGATGCTAGCCTCAGAGAATGAATTGGGAAGTTTTCCTTCATGTTCTATTTTTTGAAAATAGTTTTAGAAGAATAGGCATTCTTCTCAAATGTTTGGTAGAAAAAAATAAATGTTTGGTAGAATTTACCCATGAAGTCATCTGGTTCTGGACTTTGTTGGGAATTTTTTGATTACTGATTCAATTTTATTGCTAATAATGTGTCTGTTCAAATTGTCTATTTCTTCCTGATTCAACTTTGAGAGGTCATTTGTTCCCAGGAATTTATCCACCTTTTCTAGGTTGTCCAACTTATTGGCATATGATTTTTCATAATATTCTCACATAATCCTCTATATTTCTGTGGAGTTGGTTGTTATTTATCTGCTTTCATTTCTGACTGTGTTTATTTGTATACTCTCCTTTCCACCTCTCTCTCTCCTTCTCTCTCTCTCTCTCTTTTGTGATGAGTCTGACTAAAGGCTTATCAATTTTGTTGATCTTTTCAAAGAATGGCTCCTGGTTTCACTGATCTGTTTTATTGGTTCTTTAGTATATATGTATTTTGTTTTCATTAAATTTTTTATTTTAATTTCAGTATAGTTTTTTTAAAGATTTTTTATTTATTTATTTGACAGAGAGGGAAAGAGATCACAAGTAGGCAGAGAGGCAGGCAGAGAGAGAGGGGAAAGCAGGTTCCCTGATGAGCAGAGCCTGATGCGGGGCTCAATCTCAGGACCCTGAGATCATGACCTGGGCCAAAGGCTTAACCCACTGAGCTACCTAGGCACCCCTAATTCCAGTATAGTTAAAACACACTGTTATATTAGTTTCAGGTGTATTATATAGTGATTCAACAATTCTATACGTCATTACTCAGTGCGCATGATGACAAGTGTATTCTTAAACTCCTTCACCGACTTCAACCATTTCCCCCCAATCACCTTCCCTCTGACAAGCTTTATTTTAAATGAGTACACTCAGTTAATTTTTCTTTTTTTAAAAAAAAAAAAAGATTTTATTTATTTATTTGGCAGAGAGAGAGAGATCACAAGCAGGCAGAGAGAGAGGGGGAAGCAGGCTCCCCGCTGAGCAGAGAGCCCAATGCAGGCCTCAATCCCAGGACCCTGAGATCATGACCTGAGCTGAAGGCAGAGGCTTTAACCCACTGAGCCACCCAGGCACCCAATTTTGTTTTTTTCAATAAGAACATTTTGCTTGAAGCATACATGTGAATATATGCTTCTAAAAGGTAGATCTGTGTGTGTGTGTGTGATATTATATTTATAATCATATATTTATTTATTTCCATCCAAGAAAAATAGAATACATGTTTCCTTCAAGTACAAACAGAAGAACCCCTGGTTAAATCACATAAAGAGAGACATAATAAATATTACAAATTTAAGAAGACTGAATCATACCATATTTCTGCTTTAACCTTTATTATTTCCTTCCTTCTCCTGGTTTTGGGTTTCGTTTCTTCTTTTTCTAGCTCTTCTAGGAGACTACAAAATTTAAAAGTGAATTGCATATATTATCCAATATGCATGGAAAAATACTTAATAAAAATTTAAAATAAGGAAAGGTCTAAAGTCTTTTTTTTTAGTTAGAAAAGAAAACTCTTACAAAGCATAGATGATGTTCCATATTACAATGAAAACAATTCCATTTTATTCCTGGTTTGCAATAGTTCCAGGATGAGCTGCAGACAAAAATCTGTTATTGGTATTTTTACATAACAGTGAAAAGCAAAATCTTGTTTATATCAAAGCAAATCATTACTAAGTCTGTAAGTACAAAGTATTTAAGTTGAATACAACTCTTGGGAAATACACTGCTATGCAAAATAATGCATTTTTTTTTAACCATATCTTCAGTATCATGAAGATAGAATAATCAGTTCTAACTACTCTTTGAAGAATGGCAAAAAATGTAAATAACTAATAAGAAAAAGCATGAAAATATGTTTATAACTTGAATTAGTATAGTTTTCTGTGCTCAGGTCAAGAATTAGTATCTGTTTTCATCATTAGCCATCCCATACAGTTCAATTCCAACCTGTGAAAACATCCAACATTCCATTTAACAAAATTGCTCACTGATAGTGTCTAACCAAATACAATATCATCTTCCATATAAATGGTTTTAAAGTGCAAAAGCATAAGCATTAACTCAAGGAATGGAAATAATCTTAAAGACAGAATGCATAATGCAGCTACAGAAAGTTGCCATGCTAACAGAATAATGAACATTAAAATTTAGAAGCCATTCTTGGGCCTACTAATTTGTTCTAATTATTAGCCAGATTGCTTTCTCATTAATTTGAGTGAAAGCAAATTTTCAAAGGTAGCTTGTTTTTCACATTTTAAATTTAAAAACTCTTGTTTCTGAATTCCCATTTCAATATAAGCCAAGAAAAACAAGGCTACAGAGTGAAATTAATTTTATTTTTACTTATAATGGGACAAATACCTGTGCCTTTTATGCATCCTCCAGAATTTACTGATTACTGACTCTTACCTGAAAAGACAGTTTATTCTACTTTTTGATGACTTTGTATAAAATTTAAAAAAATATGTCTCTAGAGAATCCGTTGAATTGACTAAATCTATTGTTAGAATTTCCTAAAAAAAAAAAAAAAAAGAATTTACTACCTTTTTCTTGCTTTATAATTAATAAATGTGTTCAGTGTAGGTGTCACATTCTTATTCTCCCTTTGGTTAAATTATTACACCAGAATTTTTCCATAGCATTTTTCATTTCTGAATTTCTCAGGGTGTATATTAAAGGATTTAACATGGGAGTGATAACCGTATAAACCAGAGTTACGGATTTATCAATGGGCAAGTTAGAAACAGGTCTAACATACATGAAAATGCAGGGAACAAAAAAGAGAACAACGACTGTGGTGTGAGAACTGCAAGTAGACAGGGCTTTGCGCCTCCCTTCAAGACTGTGGCTTTTAAGAGAATTTAGAATGACTCCGTAGGAGATGAGTAGAAAGATAAAGATGACCATACAGATTGCTCCACCATTGGCAACAACAGTGAGGCCTACCAAGTAGGTATCAGTGCAGGCAAGTTCTAACAATGGGTACATGTCACAGATGAAGTGGTCGATGACATTGGGGCCACAAAACGGGAGGCTGTACACAAAGAGAAGCTGAACCATAGAGTGCGCAAGACCTCCAATCCAGGCTGCCACCAATAGCAGGATGCACACCTGTTGATTCATGACAGTCAAGTAATGCAGTGGCCTACAGATGGCCACATAGCGATCATAGGCCATCACCACCAGAAGGAAGACCTCAGAACCCCCAAAGAAGTGTTCTAGAAAGAGCTGGCCCATGCACGCTGGGAAGGAAATGGTCTTTCTGTCCCAGAGTAAGTCTATAACCAATTTGGGTGAGATGACAGTGGAATAAACAGCATCCATAAGTGACAAATAGGCAAGGAAAAAGTACATGGGGGAGTCAAGAGAAGGGCTGCCAAAAACAGTCACCACAATGAGGAGGTTGCCCACCATTGTCACAATGTAGATGAGTAAAATGATGACAAATAATGCTTTTTGTCCCTCAGGATCCTGAGTGAGGCCGAGAAGGACAAATTCTGTCACATTATTATTATTTCCCATGTACTCTTTCTATAAGGCCTGTTTCAGGAACGAGAGCTCAGGAGAACAGGACCTGTAATGAAATCATGAACATGACCATAAATATGTCCATTGTTAAGAGCACATCTTTATCATTATGTCAGTTTCTACAGTGGTTTACACACAATAAATATTTAATGATCTCTATTGAGTTCTTTTTCCAAAAAGCCCATTACACCTTCCCTTGACAATCCTATTTCTCTTCAGATGATTTTGTTTGCTTACAAGTAAGTTCTTTCTCTAAGTCTTAATGGATCATCAATAGAAAAGAGCAATCAAAAGCCCAAATATAGTTCTAGATTCATATTATATATTTATATAATATATATACTTAATATATATAATATATTTATATTACTTGAATTTATATTTAATTATATTATATTTTTATTTATATTATTATATATTATATAATTAAAACTATGTCAGTTCTTGGCACAGAAGTCAGCAGTCACAAAGAAAGGATTCCTGCTCTCCAGAAATTTATCCGTCACCCTGCCGACACTTTTTTCTTTTTTCATATTTTTATAATTAAATAAAAATTCCCAAGCTTATCACTGCTACTTGAAAAATGCTATTCAGTGGTAAATGGGATTTGATCATTGCAAAGACGAAAATAATGACTATGAGTTTCTTATTCAGTGTACCTATTAAAGACCCGAAACATCCTTATAGAAAGAACATAGCACAGTGGTGAATAATACGGACTCTGCAGCTGCACTGCACTGTGTTGGAACTCCAGCTCCACCACTTCCCATCTAAGCAAACTTGGGCAACTTAACCTCTCCGGGTCTCAAGTTTCATGATTTTTAGAATGAGGATAACAATAGTTTCTACCTCCTAAGGTTGTTGTTTTATTACAAATAAATCACTCAGAACATGTCTGGCACCTGGTAAAATCTTAGTAAATTATATTATTATTAAGGTTCTTTAATGTTTCACGATTAAATTGCATCAGAACAAATCATCTGGATCTTTGGCAGTTTGACGAGAATTATAGACATTGTCCTGGATAAAAAAGAATATTGCATCTACAACTCATGAACCCCTTTTGGTGCATAGAATAAGGTTTTATGCCTAAGGAATTACATATCTTATTGCATATGAGTAGTAATATTTATCTATGATAAAATGTATCATGCCTAGATGCAAGCATAAATCTAGAGAAAAAAAGGTAGGAAATTAAAGAAAAAAGTATCAAATCAGGAAGGAAAAATATATTTAAGAAATGAATATCCATAGGTATATAGAATATTAATGTGATGATTAAGTGATCTTAGTATCCTTTGAAAATCTTATTCAGAAAGATCTCCTTTAGTGAGAGGATGCTAGAAGCCAAATCCCCTGAGCCTTCCAGGGGTCACTCAGGAGGCATCTGGGGAAATCAGAGCAATTAAACACAGAGTACTTCCCGGTAAAGAAAAAAAAAGAAATAAAAAGAAAATTTAAAGAATAAAAACATTCTTCCGCAGAGACCAGACATTTGATGGCAAGGACAAAATTAAAAGAGAAAAGAATTGTATAGCTACAGATACACCCAAACTTTGGGGTTATTCGGTGCTCAAATTGCAGAATTGCAGAATTACTAAACCCCAAATATAGACAAATTGATAGTATTCCCATGGACATGTGCGGGAGAAGATTGCGCTTTCCTTAGCAGCCAGGTAGGATGAATAGTCCACATGCCTCATTCATGTGACTATTCCACTTGGTATAGGAGTTCTGTCACTGCTGAAGCTCTAGATTGACAAAGCCACACTTGTGGAAGAACATAAGGTTATAAGGCAGTCTGTATCCAGTTACTATTTTTCAGTCCTTACTTTCTTCAGGAAATAGTGTTCTCTTGTTAATCTCTGATGTTGGATTTCTATGATATTCAGGATAAACGGATATATACTTTAATCCATTTATTTTTGGATTAATATCCCAAAAAAATCCATATATTTAATCCATTTATTATCCATAAATGGATAAATTTACTAGGATAAATCTTCTATTAGCCAGTTGAATTCTTCACGTGTAGAAAACAGGTATATAAACTATACTCCACAGTTTAACTCATCAAAGATTTGATACTATACCAACTGACAGAGCATTACGATGCTTTAATAACTGAAACCACTGAGTTAACATTATAAAATAATATTTTAAAAATATAATTTACATAGTTTCTTACAGATATGTCTTTAAAAAAATAAATTAAAATCCCACGGTACAAAAATACTATAGTACTTTATAATTACAGCTTTATGTCTAAGTGGCCAAAATTTTCTTCCCTGAGCATGAGTTTCTTCACGAGCATATACAAACATGGTTTCTGTGATAATTTTAAGATTCACACATAACAGCCCACATCAAACTTCCAGAAGAGAATATTTATTCATTTATATTCTAACATACTTGATATGATGTGATTCTTAAACTCTCTAACAGTAATTATAAATACTGGCATATTATGTAAAAGATAATAGCCCATGAACCAAGGTTGTTTATAAATCCATTAGTTCACTTTCAACTAAAATAAAGTCTATTTAAGGTTCTGTCCCTCTGCCTCTGCACCCCCACCTATGTGCTCACTCGCTCTCTCTCTCTCTCTCTCTCTCTCCCTTTCTCTCTCTCCCAAGATAAATAAATATGTATTGCATGGAGCACTGGGTGTGGTGCATAAACAATGACTCTTGGAACACTGAAAAGAAAATTCTCAAAAAAAAATGCATTACCTGTTTCTCTTTGTTATTTGGCAAAATGGACAATAAACATCTGTCAGGCTGTAATACTAAAACCAAATACATTTATATACGCTGGCTAATTTCAGTTTTGCTATCTTACTTCAGAATTCCTCCAATGAAAATATATGGTATTTAAGACACTATCTATATTTAAGTAAATTATATGAATTTTCATTGCATATCCCTTGGTTGTTTTAAGGACTTACTTCTTGGGTCTTTTCTTTGGTCTTTAAAATCCGTGCTTCCTTCAGTGTGCATAACTGTAGAAACTTTTCATATCTACGTGTGACCATAGAACATATAATAATGCATGGTTGATCAGTACACCTAGAAATAGTTCCAAGTGGTCACATTTTCCACATTTCCACACAGGCTTCCCATCATCTCAGTCTTTCAGATGAGTGTAAAACTATCCATGTAGATGCCTAGCATATAAACACACTTAAATATAACACATATTTATTGTGCAGAGATAGTTGAACATTCTCATTTGCTGGGAAAATGTCAGAAAAAGAAAAGGCTTTTATGTTTGAAAACTATGTAAAAATTGGCCTAATTAGTAAAAATTATCTTGGCCAAGCCCTTATTTGCTAATACAAAAACCCTCTTTTTTTAATAACCTTAAATTAGTTGCTTGAATGAATCTCTTATTAGGCAGTTATGGTGAGGCAACCAAAAAGCATTTTATTCATGTGTCTGGACATTAATATGTCTCTGTACCTAACAAAACAAATTTGGGAATTTGCTTCCTGGAAGATCAATGACTAAGCAATCTCTCAGGTAGCAAGAGAACTCTTACCTGTTCAGTCATTCTAAACATATCCCTAAGGCTGCTTCCATAATGAAAATCATGTTTCTACCTTTCCCCAGCTTCATCCCAGAGAACCAGAATCTTCCATAAGTTCTCACAGGCAATGAGGGACATCTATGCACAGGAAAACATACCAAGGAAACATCCACGGAATGAAGAGAAACTCCAGCCTGGGCAGATATTTGAGTTGTCAGAAATCTCTTGGGCCATTGTACCAGGAAAATAATCCTTCCATTTATATGTGTAGACACAGCCTATAGCTTTATACATTACTATTGTTTTCAATGGAAGAGAATGTAAGGCTATTACAGATTAGCTTATTAGAATATTTGGAACAAATTCAAATAAAGTAAATTCCTCTGGACAATTTTCTTCCCAGAACAATCCCTAGAGAAAAAAAGACTACGTTTTTGCCAAGAAAGAGTAGTTCATTGCTAATGGTTAAGCAATTGTCTTTAGCTCAGGTCATGATCCTGGAGATGCAGGATGGAGTCGTGATCCCTTGCTTAGCAAGGGTCTGCTTCTCCCTCTGCCCCTCGCCCCACTCATGCTCTCTCTCATTCTCTCTCTCTCAAATAAATAAATAAAATCTTAAAAAAAAAAGGTAGCAAAGAATAAAATATGTGAAAAGCCTCTGATTTGAATAGAAAAAAAATTAAACAAATAATAAATTGTGAGTTTCATATAGCAAAACATTTAAGTAAGGCAAATCACATTTAAGCCAAAGCAAAAGGATAGCCAGTTTCAGGTTCACTGACCCAAACATGTCCTCAGCCAAGGAAGTCCTATTTCTAGCTGTTAGCATCTCTACTAACAGGCCCTGAGGTTCAGAGGCAGAAGGCCTTAGCATGAGGGAAGTTACTGAGATTGAAGTTGCAATTCATAAAAAGGTAGGTAGTCACAGTTCTGTATGTAGTTCTGTGTTGGAATGGATACAGTTGACCAAGACCTGAATCTATGTCAACTGACAGCATAATGATTTTCAGTTCATTAATTCAATCCCTTACTTTCAGTCCAGTGTCAACTGAATGACTATTTCTGCAAGAAACAAACTATTTTCCAACAAGAGCCTGCCTCTACATCAAATCTCCGAGGGCTTCCACTCTTATTTGTTTTCCCATGGCTTACAATGAGCTCCACTGAGCATCTTCATCTCCACGTGTTTGGTTGCAAATTGTATTTTCTAGGTCATAAGGATCAAGATAAAGAGTCATTAAATACCTATAGGAACCAGCTAAGATCTTTCTTACATGCTAAGCTACACAAAAAGTTACTTGTTTCAGCTTACTGAAATTTATGTTTAGTTTTATGCTTACATTAACATTAAATATAAAGCTTTAGGAGCAGCTAATCTTTTAAGAAGCTAGAAAGATTAAATTAAAACCAAAACTAAAAAAAAAGATATAGTGAAAAGATCAAAAATCAGTACAATAGAAAACAGAAAATAAAGTAAACTAAAATAGCCAAAAGTTGGTACCTTTATTTTACAACTAATAAATCTCTAGCAAGAGTGATTAAGAGAAAATAACTAATATCAAAATTTAAATGGAGATAAAATCATACATATGCTTCAGACTTAAAAGGGATAATAAATGGTTCTTATGAAAAACATTATTCTAATAAATTTGATACCTTAGATAAATGGGTAAAATAAAGGAAAATTCAACCTTCTGAAAATAAACTCAAATATAAATTGAGAAGCTAAGTGTTCCTAATAGACTGTCCCAGGGAGGGGGGCAAGATGGCGGAGAGGTAGGAGACCCTGTTGCAACCTGTCCCCAAAAGTGAGCTGGGTATCTGCCAGGCCACGCTGAACACCCATGAAATCAGCTGGAGGAGCAAGACTTTTCACTTCTGGATCTCTACGGGAGCAGAAGACAGTAGAAGAGAGGTAAAGCAAAGCAGGAATACTCAAAACGGTATCAGAGGATAAACAAAAGGGGGAGGGAACCACCAGAAGTGGCGCAAGGACAGTAATACCCCAAAGGAAAGCGCCCAGTGGTTGCGGAGCGGCAATAACTTAGAGCCCAGTTAAAAACACTTAAAAAGAGCATAAGGTTCTAAGGAGCAGCGAGTGGAAGGGGGTGGGCGTAAGCACAAGCCTGGACCCACGGCCCGGGAAGGACACCACTCTCCACAAAGAGAGACCAGTGGGGGGCGGGGTCCTTCTCCCCACACCATTTTGTGGGCCAGGTGCACGCGCTCCTGAAAGCACCTTAGAGAGTCTGCTGGGGTCCCGGAGCCAGCAGCTTTTCTCCGGATACAGCACTCTCTAGATGGTGCACCCCTGAAGGCAAGAACTGCGCAACCTGTGCACTAATCTTGGCAAGAATCTGGCCATACCCCGCTGGAGCCTGTGGAGTTGCCAAACTGCTGAGTGCGCACCACCTGGGACAGGCTGCGCTGGGAGATTTGCGGAGGGGAGGGTCTGTTCTGGACCACCCAGAGGGGAGCAGACTGTGGCTTCTCTGTGACAGGGAGGTCTGGGTACGGACAGGCAGATTCCTCCCTTAGACTCTCTGAAAAGGAGAAAAAGCTACAAAAGTCCAAAAGCCTTCAGAGAGCTAAAGACTGAGAAACCAGGTTCCACAGAGCTCTGCCCCTTGACTGGGGGACAGGATGACTCAACACAAGCAAAATTGATGGGAAAGCAACGCGCCAGGCCTCTCCCCCAGAAGACAAGTCAAAAAAACAAAAGGACTATAACCACAGGGTCCCCATAAGACTTTAAATCCCCAACAACAGGGGAAATCAATATATTAAGTGCCAGATAAAACCTTCAAACCTGTATATTTCATAGATACAATTTTTTTTTCTTTCTCTCTTTTCTATTCTCTATATGTTTTAATTCACTTGTATTCACATGTCTTGGTTTGATTTTGTTTTCTGTTTTTATTTTTTTCTTTTTAACTAATTTACATTACAACTAGAGGCTTAAAACAATGATAAACCCAGGAAGACCTGATATAACATTCCTCGCACACGAAGAGTTATAACCACCCTCCCATCCTATCCTTCTGTCAGTGTTTCTACCTATTTGCTTTTGTTTTGGTATTATATATAATCACATTCCTGGGGTTCATTCAGACTAGGTTCTTTAATTTCTTGTCATCTACTTTTGTGGGTCTATATGTTTGTTCGTGTCAGTCTACATACTTCATAAATCTTATTGTTGGGGCCCATTCTGGCTGGGATCCCCTCTTTTTCTGTTTCTCTCTGTCTTTCTTATCCTTATTCTTTATTTTTGGTGGTGAATCCCAATTGCTCCTAAACCTTCCAGAGTGCACCCTGCCTGGATCGTGGGCGAAATATCCAACTACA
>JAQQSY010000036.1:100283-120053 GCA_028646535.1 Procyon lotor
GAAAGAACCAAGATGCCCTTCAACAGATGAATGGATAAAGAAGATATGGTACATAAAAACAATGGAATATTATGCCTCCATTAGAAAGGACGAATGTCCAACTTTTGTATCAACATGAATGGGACTGGAAGAGATTATGCGGAATGAAATAAGTCAAGCAGAGAGGGCCAATTACCTTACGGTCTCACTTACGTGCTGAGCATAAATAAAAACATGGAGGACATTGTGAGAAGGAAGGGAAAGGTGAATGGGGGAAACCAGAGGGGGAGATGAACCATGAGAGACTGTGGACTCTGAGCAACAAACTTAGGGTTTAGGAGGGGTGGGGGTGGGGGGCTGGGCGAGCCTGGTGGTGGGTATTGAGGAGGGCATGTATTGCATGGAGCACTGGGTGTGGTGCATGAACAATAAATCTTGTAACACTGAAAAAATAAAATAAACATTTTTTGGGGAAAAAAAAAATTAGCCAAACTCATAGAATTAGAGAGTAGAATGCAGTTGTCAGGGCTAAGGCAACGGGGAGTGGGGAATTTATAATCAATGGGAATAAAGTCTCAATTACGCAAGAAAAAAAAAAAGAAATAGACTGTCCCTTTTATGGAAACAACATGACTGTATGATATAATTCCCTAAGGAACCTACCGAGATTACTAGAAATAATAAGTAAATTTAGTGAGTTTTCATGACACAAGTTCTAAAGAAACTATCCCAATTGCACCTACATAATAGTATCCATAACAATTGAAATATTATGAAATTTTAAACACCATTTACATTAGTATCTGAAAACAAAAATACTTAGGAAAATATAAACAGTATCCCTCCACTAAAAGTTATAAATATGTGTACAAAACTAAATTTTGAAAACACCCAATAAATTGATGTCTTGCATTCTGGAACTGGAAAATTCAATATTGTTAAGATGTTATGCACTCCAAAATGATCTATAGATTCAACACAATCTATATGAAACTCCCAGCATGTCCTTTAGAGATGTGGATGGTTGTATTTGCCAAAAAATAGATACAATATCTTCCATCCCACATGCTTTTCTGCAATGTGACTTTGTCATCAAATGTGGATTTCCCTACCAAGGGTCATCACCTAGTTCTCCACTTCCTCAAATCTTGGCAGGCTATGTGCCTGTTTTGACCAGTAGAAGATGGTGAAAGTGACATTGTGCTGGTTTTGCAGATAGCCAGTAACTAAGTCATCTGTAAGTAAAGCCTTAAAAGACAGAAAGAACTGTGTTTGGAGGCTGAAGATAAAGTGATTCATGCTACCAAGTGCTGAAAACGTTTGGCAATCCCTCACCAGTGGTAATGTGGAAAGCAGGAAATGTCCCTGAATAAGCAGGTGGATTTGACTGAGATTTCCAAGAAGACTACAGAAAATGCCAGCTGTTCCTTCAGCAGCATACGACTGATGTGTTGAAGGATGGACAAAAAGAGGTGAGTTAAAAGAGTAACTGTTAAGTTCTCGAGCAGAATTCAGGAGCAACATGAAGTGAGTCAAGACATGCTGGGTTCAAGTATAAAACAGGTTCTCATCCCCAGCCTCTCCAAAGAGCAAAGGGTGGGAATGCAAGCTGGTGCAGCCACTTTGGAAAACAGTGTGGAGATTCCTCAAAAAAATTAAAAATAGAGCTACCCAATGACCCTGCAACTGCACTACTGGTTATTTACCCCAAAGATACAGATGTAGTGAAAAGAAGGGCCATATGTACCCCAATGTTCATAGCAGCAATGTCCACAATCGCCAAACTGTGGAAAGAGCTAGATGCCTTTCAACAGATGAATGGATAAAGATGTGGTCCACATACACAATATTACAGAGTCAACAGAAGGGATGAATGCCTAACTTTTGTATCAACATGGACGGGACTGGAGGAGATTATGATGAGTAAAATAAGTCAAATAAGCCAAGCAGAGAAAGTCAACTATCTATATGGTTTCACTTACTTGTGGAGCATAAGGAATAACATGGAAGATATTAGGAGAAGAAAAAGAAAAGTGAATTGGGGGAAATCGGAGGGGGAGATGAACCATGAAAGACTATGGATTCTGAGAAACAAACTGAGGTTTATGGAGGGGAAGGAAGTGGGGGGATAGGTGAGCCTGGTGGTGGGTATTGAGGAGGGCACGTATTGCATGGAGCACTGGGCGTGATGCATAAACAATGGATCTTGGAACATGAAAAAAATAAGATTAAATTAAGATGTTAAAAAAAAGAAAAAAGAGGGGCACCTGGGTGGCTCAGTTGGTTAAGCAGCTGCCTTCGGCCCAGGTCATGATCCTGGAGTCTCGGGATCGAGTCCCACATTGGGCTCCCAGCTCCGCGGGGAGTCTGCTTCTCTCTGACCTTCACTCCTCTCATCCTCTCACTTTCTCTCTCTCAAATAAATAAATAAAATCTTTAAAAAAAAAAAAAAAAGAAAGAAAAAAGAGGGGCACCTGGGTGGCTCAGTGGGTTAAAGCCTCTGCCTTCGGCTCAGGTCATGATCTCAGGGTCCTGGGATCCAGCACCACATTGGGCTCTCTGCTCAGCAGGGAGCTTGCTTCCCCTTCTCTCTGCCTGCCTCTCTGCCTACTTGTGATCTCTCTCCTCTCTGTCAAATAAATAAATAAAATCTTTAAAAAAAAAAAAAACAGCTCTCAAAGCAAGAAATGGCACCAAAATATATATTATCTCAAAGTTGCACAGGTAAGACGCTAGTGAAGCCTTCAGGAAGATTTAGGGTGTGTCTCATAAAGTCTCTTAACTAGGAAAAAATATATCTAAAAAACTTAAGGGTGTTATCTCACTGCATACAGACTTCCAGCGCAAACTTGAGAGGGGCTAGTCTCAAAATATTTGTAGGTGTGGCCCTAGGATAGATGCCAATAAAAAAAAGTGAGAGAATTGTTCTAAAGAAAGCTCCTAGCCTTCCCTTGTGAACAGAAGTATCTCTTTTAGTTATCTTGCCCAGCCCCAAAATTTTATGTAGGACATATGGAAGAAATGGCATGTCTCTAGTTG
The DNA here is from genome assembly GCA_028646535.1 of Procyon lotor. Classification (NCBI taxonomy): domain Eukaryota; kingdom Metazoa; phylum Chordata; class Mammalia; order Carnivora; family Procyonidae; genus Procyon; species Procyon lotor. Next base: position 103,302 of record JAQQSY010000036.1, read on the forward strand.
AAAATCTTTCTTTTCTAATTTGTAAAATCTATTTTTCTTCTTTTGTTTTTCTCAGCTCTACTGAGATACAATTGAATATAACATTGTTTAAGTGTACAACACAATGATTAGTTATACATATGTATTACAAAATGATTACCACAATAAGTTTAGCTAACATATCTATCCCCTCACATAATTACAAATTTTGTACTCTTTGATGAACACCTCCCCCGTTCCACCATCTTCCAAGCTCTTGCAACCACCATTCTGCTCTTTTTCTTGAATTTGTTTTTTTAATTCCACATGCAAATGAGATCATACAGTATTTACTAACTCTCTCTGATTTATTTTGTTTAGTGTAATGCCTTCAAAGTCTCTTCCTTTGTTGCAAATGGCAGGATTTCCCTCTTTTCTGTGGCTTAGATAGATATAGATACAGATACATAGGTATTGATATATAGATTTAGATCACATTTTCTATACCCATTCATCCATCAGTGGACATTTAGTTTCCTTCCACATCTTGGCTATTGTGAATAGTGTGGCAATGAGCATGGGGTGTAGATCTCTTCAAGATACTGATTTCATATTCTTGGGTATATATACACAGAAGTCAAATTTCTGGATCATATGTCCTATTTTTAATTTTTTGAGGAACCTTCATACTGTTTTCCACAGTGGGTACATATCATATCTCCACCAGCAGTGTACTAGGGCTCCCTTTTTTTTTCCATCCTCACCAGCATTCGTGATCTCTTACTTTTCTTATAACATCCATCCTAATGGAAATTTTCATTGTGGCTTTAATTTTCATTTCCCTGATGATTGGTAAAGTTAACAAATCTTCCATTTTCCTCTTGGTCATATGTATATCTTCTTCAAAAAATGTCTATTTAAGCCCATTGCTCATTTTTTAACCAGTCTTATTTTGTTTTGCCTTTTGCTATTTAGTTGTATAAGTTCCTCATACATTTTGGATATTAACCCCTTATAAAGTACATAACCTCCATTTTTTTTTCTCCCATTCCACAGATTGCCTTTCCTTTTGGTGCAGAAGCAGTCTGGATTTAGATAGAACTTGAGATCCTGAACTTCAAGCTCATGTCAGGATGGGATGAGATCTTAACGGCCTAATCCCTTCTGTGTCCTCCCTCTGGGAGCCCTGAACATTTTACAAATGTTTTTTACATTTTACAAATCTGACATACTCACTGGAGAGACGGCTGTCTCAGGCACAGCTCACATGAGTAAAACCATCCTAAACACTCCCTAATCAGCTGAATACCAGAGAAGAACCTCAGTCTATGCTACGTGAAACAGAAGAATTGTTAAGTCAGGTCCTCCCAAAATTCATGTGTAGTCAGATAAAGACTTATATATGGCAAGATATAGCCCTGTGTGTAGTCAGATACATGCCTGTGTGTGATCATATCAAATACTTATATATACACATATGCATTCATATGGGTAGCCAGATACTCATCCATATGTTGTTGGAAATAGACTTCTCTGCATTCACATATAGACACATATATGAAATTGTATATATACCTACAGATCATCGAACAATATACCTACCTGTGGCTATACAGAGCTACATGAGGTCAGATACAGATCTCTGTGGTTGAATACCTATTTCAATATTGTCAAATGTAGGCCTATGAACATTTACATGCAAACATACACCCATGCCTTTGAGTACTGTGCTGTAATTCATGCCAGCAAAAGACACTGATCCCTTTCTGATCAGCTCATTGAAAATGTGAACAGAGGGTTATGGAAGGGGAGGTCAGTGGAGGCATGTGGTAATTGGGTGATGGGCATTGAGGAGGGAATGTGATGTGATGAGCACTGGGTGTAATATGCTACTGATAACTACATCCAAAACTAATGTTGTACTATATGTTAACTAATTAAATTTGAATTAAAAATTAAATAAGACAAACTGCTTTTTAATTAAGAAAACCAAATGGCAAGATTTATGTACATTCTCTGAAGATGATTACAAAATTTACTGAGACATTGATCAAGGCTTCACAATAAATGTCTCATTCTAGATGGGAAAACAAGATATGAAAACAAGTCATTTTCCTCAAAATCAATGTGGAAGGTCATGAAATTCTAAATATAGTTTTATGGAAAGTTTTCAAACTTCACAAAATAACCCTAAAGTTTCTCAGAAAAAATATGTATTTAGAAATTGCAAGAGATTTGAAAAAGCTGATTAATTAAGGGAAATTATTCCTACAAGGTATAATATACCTTGAAATCCTTGACTACTGACATAGAATGTTAGTGGTAGGGAAATATACCAAAGGAAAAGGCAGAAGAGGAGGAGAAAGAGGAGGGAACAGCACAAGCAGAGGGGAAATGGGCCCTAAATCAAACATACTAATTGTATAAAATTTGACATATTAAATAGAAAATTTTAAATTATTACTAAAATTAATAATAACCTTGGCAGATTATTTTTCCTGCTTGAGGAAAACAGGCTTAGCTATGTCCTTATTACAAACAAAAATAAATCCTAGATCATTTAAAAAGAAAAGTTTTTTAAGAGTTATTTTTATTTTTTAAAAAGATAATAAAATTTATATATTCACCAAATGAAAATAAATGAAGGGGCGCCTGGGTGGCTCAGTGGGTTAAAGCCTCTGCCTTCTGCTCCAGTCATGATCTCAGGGTCCTGGAATCAAGCCCTGCATCGGGCTGTCTGCTCAGGAGGGAGCCTGCTTCCCTCTCTCTCTGCCTGCCTCTCTGCCTAATCTTGATCTGTCTCTCTCTCTGTCAAATAAATAAATAAAATCTTTAAAAAAGAAAAGGAAAGTAAGTAAATGAAATTTTCCAAGAGTGATGTGATAGAAAAAATCAAAAGTAAAAGAATATGGGAACATCATCATAGAAAAACACCCATAATTACAACATAAATAAGGTAAATATTTTGAGCAAATATCAAAGAAGACTATTGTAGCAAATGGATATATTTAATATAGAAAGAGTTCATCAAAATTCATCAATAAAAACTCTCCAATAGATCAAGAATTCAAGAATGCAAGTAACTGACAAAGTTCATAGCGTGGATTCTATGTCAGACATTATGCAAATACAGAGTATAAAGACAGTTAAGTAACTTTTCCTGGCTTAAGGGAGCTTATAGAATAATTAACATAGACAATTAAACAAGATTTTTATCTCATCACTTGAAATAACTATACAAATTTGGAAATTAACTAAATGTCTAAGTCCATTTGGGCCACTTTAACAATACCACAGACTGATTGGCTTCAACAAAAGTCATTTATTTCTCACAGTTCTGGGGTCTGGGAAGTCCAAGATCAAGACACTTGCAGATTCTATGTCTGGTGAGAGCTTGCTTCCTAGTTCAAACATAACTGTCTCTTTGCTGTGTCCTTGCATGGCAGAAAAAGCAAGTGAGGCCTGAGTCCCATTCGTGACAGCTCTACCTTCATCACCTAATCACCTCCCAAACATGCCACCTCCAAATACCACATATTATATAGAATTTAATGAATTTTGAGGGGAACACAAATATTCAGTCTATAGCAACATCCAAAAGTAGATGACTTAATTATATAACTTCTGTTTACTATTATTTAATGAATAGTGTCATGTTGGGAAGACTTTGAGATCACATAAGAAATTTTCATGTAATAATAATTGAGATACGAATCAGGATATAAAGTTTCTTATACACTGTGATTTACCAGTGAAAATGCTCCATTCCCCATAGCCAAGGTACTTCATGAATCCAGACTAAATAAAGGAAGCAAAATCATGAGTTTCTTTGATCACATGCTTCCTACACTATTAGAGGCAGATAATATTTTCTTTCAAATCTCATTCAGAGAGAGGAAGACTTATGAAAGGGGTCTTTGTTAAAGAAATTAATATATATTATGGCCTCTTTATTACTCAATAATCTGCATTCCATTAAGAAAAGAGGTAAAAGTGTAATGTCATATTGTCAACATCTTTCTTACAAATGATATCACCCAAAATATCTGGTGTCAGGTTCTGTATTGCATACTTGAAGCTCATGAATTATGGATTGTGTTAATTCTACATATGAAAAGAAGGGCCTAGGTCCCTAAAGAAGGCTATGAAACACTGTAAGCAAAAACAGAGATGGGGATACTGAAAAATGGCAGAGATATTATCAGATATTCTAAACTATCAGGGAAGAATAATGGATTATCTCAATGAAAATATAACACAAAACAAAGCTGCTACAGTTGGGGAGATAATAGGATTCCCCACTCAGAAAAATAAGTAAATCTTACTTATCAAATCTAGGTCTTTTGTTCAGATTTTTTTCTTCCCTTAATTTCTTTATGATTATTATAACTTGGAAGCCAAATTCCTTTTCAATCCTATTAGCTAATTAATATGAACAAAATTATATACTTACATATCTTGCAGTTATAAAAATAAGATATATACTTCAAGTATTAAATATGAGTTGTCTTTGTGTAGGAGGAATGAACCAAGTGTTTATGTCCAATTTCTTAAATTGTTTCTCTGAAATATGTAATGAGCACTATTAATTCTGAAAAAGAACAATTGGGTAAAAGAGAAGCATGTGAAAACTGTCCAGTAATGAAAATAAAGGTACAGTATTAACCATAGCACAACTCATCACATACAACATAAACCTATAGTTTCAATAAGGACATTATATGCCCAAAAGCTGCAGACCTATTTTCCTAACAATTTGTGAAAATCTTGGAAATCTTTTTTGATCATTGGAAGTATTTACAACTTAAATGCTTTCATCATACACAAGTTCATTAAGGAGGAGAAATTCATTACAAATAAATAACCCTTTCCTGGATGGAGCAACTCTTCATTGAAAAAAGGTGACACATTTCTTTTCCACCTCATTTTCTTCTTCTGGTCCACAGCTTTTTCATGGCATTTTTCATCTCTCCATTTCTCAGAGTATAGATCAGAGGGTTTAACATAGGGGTGATAACTGTGTAAAACACAGTCAAGGATTTATCAATGGGTAAAGTAGAAGGAGGTCTCACATACATAAAAATGCAAGGGACAAAGAAGAGGACCACCACTGTAATATGAGAGCCACAAGTGGATAAGGCTTTGCGCCTCCCTTCTTGACTATGGGTCTTCAGGGAGTGCAGAATGACCCCATAGGAAATGAGTAAGACTGTAAAGATGACCACACAGATTGCCCCATCATTGGCAACCACAGTGAGACCAACAACATAGGTGTCAGTGCAGGCAAGTTTTAATAATGGGTACATGTCACAGATGAAGTGGTCGATGACATTGGGACCACAGAAGGGAAGGTTGTAAACAAAGAGAAGTTGAACAACAGCATGCAGAAAACCTCCAACCCAGGCCAACAACAGCAACAGAACACACACCCGTTGATTCATGATTGTCAAATAATGCAAGGGTTTGCAGATGGCCACATAGCGGTCATAGGCCATGACCACCAGGAGTAAAATCTCAGCACCACCAAATAAGTGCCCTATAAAGAGCTGGGACATGCAAGCTTGGAAGGAAATAGTTTTCTTCTCATAGAGTAAGTCTATAATCATATTTGGGGTAACTGTAGTAGAATAAACAGCATCCATAAATGATAAGTAACCAAGGAAGAAGTACATAGGGGCATCCAGGGTTGGGCTGACCACCACAGTCACAACAATAAGTAGGTTGCCCACCATTGTCACAATGTAGATGATCAAGAACACAACAAATAGTATTTTCTGACCTTGGAGGCTCTGGGTGAGCCCCAAGAGAACAAACTCAGTCACATTGTTCCTGTGTTCCATATGTTCTTTTGCATGTCCTTATTTCACAGTCCAAGACAAAATTACCTATAAATATAATGATTACTGGTGACTTCTTGAAATCTAATACAATCTGTTTATTCATTTACCTAATAGGCATTATAGTTTCTTATGTTCCAGTACTTTCAGAAATTACAAAAATACAAGGTGGATTAAAATATTCTCCCTAATCTCAGCAATTTTGCTGACTGACAGAGACATGTAGGAAGAAGAAACATTATTAAATAAATGGGTTGCCACAATCAGCTTTCAATCTGGAAACTAGCAAAATTATACATAAGGCAAATTCCTCATATAAACAATTTTAAATGAGTTAAGGTTAATGAAAACCTAAAACAAGACTTATATTTACTTCCCAGTTAAGAAAAAAGATGAATTTCTAACTTCTAGAAACCTCTTAACTAATAAGTGAAATCCCAAATTGATATATTTTACAATTTCAAAACATCTTAAGGATTTAAAAAAGATACCATAACGTTGACAGACAAAAGTAGAGATGGGGAAAGATTTACATTTCAGAGGACATACACAGGGTTAATATCAAAATAGACACAGAACTCTAAACAATTAAATAAAAGATAAATGAACCAATAGCAATGTTAGTAAATCATATAAACAAGAAATTAAAGGATGGTCAACACACATATGCTATGATACTGAAACTCATCTGTGAACAGAAACATAAAAACTGAAGTAAGAGCTTGATTATGCAAGTGTAATCTTGGATTCTTCAAAATCATTCATTCAAGTTTGTGGATGCTACACCATCCTCTACACTTTCACAGATCAGCAAGCAATGCTCAGAGAAAATATCAGTTAAAACCATCTATAGAGTTAGAAGTATCTGCCCAGTAAAATATCCCTAAACCTGAAACTAGTTTCTAAAAACACTGATTTCAGAGAAAGTATATTTATTCTGTATCTTTATATATGAAAATAGCCAAAAAGAGTATTAGAGAATGGAGCTAATACCCATATATTCTAGTAACCATAAAGAATTCCTCATATGGCTGGTTATCAGATTCACACAGGAGAACTTTTAAAAGACTGAATTCTGGTCCCACCAACATGTACAATATAAAACTTACTTTGGAATCTTACATCTAATTACACTTCCTGGGTTCCTGCATGCTGAAACACCATTCAGTTCAAGGTTGCAATCCTTTCTCCCTTCCCTTTTGTGCACTGATACCATCTCTGTTCACACAGACCAAGAAAATATATGCATCATCACGGGACCTTGAACTGTTTCCATGTGAACAATGCTTTCTATGTTTGCAGAAAGTCTTATTCATTTCAGTCTTTCAGAAAAAGATTACTTCTTAAATGTCTGGGATTTTCAAATGAGTACAAAGGCCCTATAATCTAAACAAGTCTGAATACTGGCTGTGAACAAAGAGACCCAAAATCTTCATTGATGGCAATTGAGACAATCTTTGTCTCAATAACAAACGAATGTTAAAAAAACATTTTGAGGTAAGAAGAAGGAAAAGGAGAAGGAGAAGAAGGTGGTCAAGTGGGCACCTGAGTGGCTCAGTCAGTTATGTGTCTGCCTTCCGCTCAGGTCATGATCCCAGAGTTCTGGAATCAAGTCCTACATAAGGCTCCTAGCTCAGAGAAGAGGGGGTTCTCCTTCCGCCTCTGCCCCTTCCCTCTGCTCGTGCATTCTCTCTCTCACTATCTCTCAAATAAATTTTTAAAAATCTTTTTAAAAAAGGTCAACTTTGTGGGAGAGAAAGTTGTGAACTGTTAGAAAAGTTTATGTGGTTATGCAGTCAATTATACTGGCCTGTCTTCACAAAGCATAGCTAAACTTTGAATTCCCTGTATGGAGAATAATTTCATATACGCACTTCATTATGTTCTGAGTTCTTCATTTCAATTCCTGAAAAAGCCAGTCATTGAACATGGATCCAAACACTCCTAGATAAAGACAATGGTGTGTAAACACTTTATCTGCATTTGAACTATGATACAGATTGTTAATTCATTGAACTGGTACATCTCCAAGACTGATTCTTCCCTAATTAAATTCATTGGGACCTTCGTCATAATTTTGAGGGTAGAACTGCATCTCCAGAGATGCCACCAAGATAATCACCAGGTACAACAGGACTTAAACTTTTCCTCTTGGGGGAAATCACAAAAGAACAACTCTTGAGATTGAATCACCAAAAGAGAAATGTCCAAGAAATGTCCAGAAATTTTATTTCTGTGCACAGAAATAAAATATGTAAAACTCTCTTCTGTCAATCATGACTTTGATGTGGTATATATACAATGGAATACTATGCAGTCATCAAGAGAAATGAAATCTTGCCATTTGCAAAGATGTGGGTGGAACTAGAGGGTATTATGCTAAGTGAAATAAGTCAGTCAGAGAAAGACAATTATCATATGATCTCTCTGATATGAAGAATTTGAGTGGCAGGGCGAGGGGGTGGGGATGGTGGGGGGAATGAAACAAGATGGGATCAGGAGGGAGACAAACCATAAGAGACTCTTAATCTCACAAAACAAACTGAGGATTGCTGGGGGTGGGGGGGTAGGAATAGGGTGGCTGGGTTATGGACATTGGGAAGGGTATGTGCTAAGGTGAGTGCTGTGAAATGTGTAAGCCTGATGATTCACAGACCCATACCCCTGGGGCAAATAATACATTATATGTTAATAAAAATATATTTTTTTAATTAGAAAAAAAAATAGGCAAAGCTATTTCAGCTGGCTATGTCTTTACACACAGACACCTGAACTGACTTCCAAGACATGATGAAAGTAAATTGTGTACAACCCATTTAAAAGTTGTCTCAAATGTCGATAAAGCAAGACTCTTCCCTAAGGGGAAGAGTCTTGAGTTTGTCAAATAGGGGCACACAGGCAAGTTGATAGGACCTGTGTTAGTATGGGAGTGGGGAGAGAGAAAACACTGTGAGAAATTTTCACTTATCTCAGAGTGCTCAGAGAATGTTCTTCAAAATAGACACTACACTCAGCCAAAACACAAGCTGCAATGCATTTTAAAGGACTTAAATCACACAATATATATATAATGAAATTCAACATAAATATAACAATGTTTCCCAATTATTTACAAATTAAAAAACATAAATTTAAATTACCATGAATCAAAGAAGAAATATCAGTGAATAGTTGTTGGTTTTTTTTAAGATTTTATTTATTTATTTTTTATTATCTCTCTCTCTGAGAGAGAGAGAGCACACACAAGCAGGGAGAGCGGCAGGTAGAGGTAGAAGCAGGCTCCCCACTGAACAAGGAGCACAGTGAGGGACTAGATCCCAGGACCCTGAGATCATGACCTGAACCAAAGGCAGATGCTGAACTGACTGAGCCACCCAGACATCTCAGTGAGTAGTTTTTAAAATAAAGTTTCAACAGAAAGATAATGAAAGGAGGGTGTCTGTGTGTGTGCTTGTGTGTGTATGTGTGTACTGAGTGCAGTTAAAGTAGTGCTTAGAAAGAAACGTATAGCTGTAAATAGAAGTATTAGGAACCAAGAGACATTACATGAAATGAAATAAGCCTCCATCCTAAGAACCTGAGCAAAGGAAAAACAAAATAAACCCAGAGAACATTAGGTAGAATGGAAATATTAAATAAAAGACAGAAATCATGAAAAATTAATTGAATAGAAATTGGAATACAATATAGAATAGAGAAAATATATAAATCCAGGAAGTGATTCTTTCAAAGATTCATAAAACTGATGAGTTCCTAGCAAAATGGATTAAGAAAAACTAAGAGAAAGAACAAAGGATAAGAATCAAAAATGAAGAGAGCTCCATCCCTCCATTCTACTGATAAAATGATAATATAAGTAAATTAATTCTTTAAAATCCTTCCCCTCCCAAAACAAAAATTTCATTCCCATACGACTTTACCAATTATCCTACATAAAAATTAATCAAAACATAGTACCAATCTTATATAAATATGTTCAGGAATAAAGGGAAATTAAAATACTCCCTGACTCATTTTAGGCATCCAACATAATCCTTACACCAGAATGAAACAAGAGCATCACAAGAAGAGTAATCAGAACACAATCTTTTAAAATTTCCCTATTCGTACCTAGAAAAATCTCAAAGAATCTACAAAAACAGTTACTCGAAATGATTAGTGAGTTTAGTAAGGTCATAAGATACATACATGTCAGAAAATTAATCATGTATCTATAAACTAACAAAAAACTTGAAATTGAAATTTTTTTAATGTGCCATTTAAACTAACAATAAAAATCATGACATCTTTAGGCATAAAATGCATAAGTGTATGCTGTAATATGCTTAAACTACAAAAAGCTAATGAAAAATGTCAAAGGAAAACTAAATATTTGGAGAGCTATACCACAGTCAGGAATTGGAAGGCTCATTACTGCTGAAATTTCAAATCTCCTCAAGATGATCTATAGATTCGTCGCAACTCTGAACAAAATCCCACTAAGTTTTTGTGTGTGTATAAAAATAAGTTGATTAAAATTTTATTTATAAAGGTAAAATAACAGGATGCCTGTGTGGCTGGTTGATTAAGCATCTGCTTTCCGCGCAGGTCATGATCCCAAGGTCCTGGAATTGAGTCCAGATTCAGGCTCCTTGCTCATCAAGCAGGGAGCCTGCTTCTCCCTCTGCCTGCCACTCCCCATCCCACAGCTTGTGCTCTCTCTGCCCCCCCCACAAATAAATAAGTAAATAATATCTTTTTTTTTAAAAGAAAGGTAAAATAATTGAATAGCCAAATTTAATTTTGAAAAGAACAAGTTCAAGAACTTAGACTACCTGCTTTCTAGATTTAATATATAATATTGGAGAAAGGGTACATATGTAGGTCAGTGAAATCGAATAGTCTAGAGACACACCCTTATATGTGATGACTTATGATAAATACATGAAGGCAATTCAATAGAGAAATAATAGTCTTTTTGACAAATGGGGCTGCGACAAAAGGGTATCTATTTGCCAAGAGTGAACCTTGATCAATACCTCAAGCCATAAATAAAAGTTAATCCAAAATGGCTCATAGAGCTAACTGTTAAACCTAAAACTATTAAAACTTCTCAATGGGATCAGAGAAGATCTTTGCGTCCTTGAATTAGGCAAAGGTTGTCTAGGTATAAAATAAAAGCATAATCAATTTAAAAAATGATATCTTGAATTCCATAACAGAGAAATTCTTCTGTTTAAAGGATATTTTAAAGAAAATGAAAGATAAGACACTGATTGTGAGAAAATATTTGCAAATTATGTATCTGATAATGGACTTGTTTTAAGAATACATAAAGAACTCTCAATTTTTGGGCACCTGAGTGGCTCAGTGGTTAAGCCTCTGCCTTCGGCTCAGGTCATATCTCAGGGTCCTGGGATTGAGGCCCACATCGGGCTCTCTGCTCAGTAGGGAGCCTGCTTCCCCTTCTCTCTCTGCCTACTTGTGATCTCTCTCTCTCTCTCTGTCAAATAAATAAATAAAAATCTTTAAAAAAAAAGAACTCTCAATTTTCAATAATAATAAACAACTCAGTATACAATGGTCAAAGGAACTAAACAGACATTTCACCAGAGAAGATACATAAATGGCAAAAAAGCATATGCAAATTGTTCAACATCATTAGCTTTTTGTGAAATGCAAATTAAAACCACAAGATAACACTACTGACCTATTCAAAAGGCAAAATTAAAAATTTGACAATGCCACTTTCTGACAGAGTTAGAGAAAACCTAAAAATGTCATTTGCTGCTAGTAATTATGCTACACTTCAGAAAACATTTTAAAAGTGTTTTATGAAATCATACACCTACCATAAAATCCATCTCTTCCACTCCTAGGAATTTATGCAATTATAACACAGAACTTGTGTTCATGCAAAAACCTATAAATGAATGTTTATAGTGGTTTTCCTCATTATTTCAAATATCTGGAAACAACCAAAATATCTGTTAATTGAGAAAGGGATAAATAAACCTCTCATATACCCATAGGATGGAATAGTATTCAGCAATAAAAATGAATGAACTATTGATAAACACAATATTCGTAAGTCTCAAATGCATTATAGCAAAAAAAAAGAAACTAGATTTAAAATATTACATCCTGGACATGATCTTATATATAAATAACCCTAAAGTCTCCACCAAAAATTGTTAGAGTTAATAAAAAATACTCAGCAAACTTACAAAATACAAATCAACTACAAAAACCAGTTGCATTTATACATACTAACAACAAGCTATCCAAAAAAGAGGTTAAGAAAATAATTTCATTTACAGTACCATCAAAAAGAATAAAATACTTAAGAATAAATTTAACCAAGGAAGTAAAAGATTTGCACCCTTAAAATTGTATGACATTGATGAAAGAAATTAAAAATATGAATAAAGGGAAAGATATCCTGTGTTCATGGATTGAAAGAATAAAGTTGTTAAAATTTCCATACTGCCCAAAGTATCTACAGATTCAATACAATCCCTATCAAAACTTTAATGGCATTGAAAAAAAAATTCATATGGAACCACAAAAGACCCCAAATAGTCAAAACAATCTTGAAAAAGAACAAAGCTAGCAACATCACAAAATACTATTCGAAATTAGAGTAATCAAAAGGGTATGATTCTGATATAAAAACGGGTATGCAGACCAATGGAATAGACTAGAAATCTCAGAAATAACCCCATGCATGTGTAGTCAACTTATCTATGAAAAGGGCACCAAGAATACACTATGGAAAAAGGAAAGTCACTTTCTTGTGCTGGGAAAACTGGATATCAATAAGCAAAAGAATGAAATTGGACCTGAGCTATTGTTTGAATGTTTGCATTCCTCAAAATTCATATTTCCAAATCCTAATGTCTGATGTGATAGTATTAAGAGATGTGCCTTTGGGAGGTGATTAGATCATGAGGGCATGAAATAAATGCCCTTATAAAAGAAGTTTGTTGAGAAGGATGAAGAGAAGTTAAAACCTTTGTATGCTGTTGGTGGGAGTGTAAACTGGTGTGACCACTAGGAAAAACAGTATGGAAATTCCCAAAATAGTTACAAGTAAAACTATCCTATGATACAGCAATCCTACATCTAGGTATATATTCAAAGGAAATGATATCAGTATTTTGAAGAGATATCTGAACCCAGTGTTCACTGAAGTATTATTCACAATAGCCAAGATACAAAAACAAAAAAAAAAAAAAAAAAAAAAAAACACCTCTCTAAGGATGGATGAATGGACAAAGAAATAGTGCATGTATTAACAATGGAATATTATTCAGCTATAAAAAAGAAAATTCTGCTTTTTGAGACATGGATGACCAGGAGGATGTTAAGTGAAATAATCCAGATACAGGAAGGCAAATACTAAATGATCTCATTTATATGTGGAAGCTTAAAAAAAAAAAAAGTCAAATTCACAGAAGCAGAGAAGAGAATGATGATTGCCAGTTACTGGAGGTTGGGGAAATGTTCAAAAGCTACAAACATTCAGTTATAAGATGAATAAGTTCTGGGGCATCTGGGTGGCTCAGTCAGTTAAGCATCTGCCTTCGGCTCAGGTCATAATCCCAGGGTCCTGATATCAAACCCCGCGTCAGGATCCCTGCTCAGTGTGAAGTCTGTGTCTCCCTCTTCCTCTGCCCCTACCCCCCACTGATGCTCTCTCTCACTCTCTCTCTCATGCTTACTATCTCAAATAAGTAATATATTTTTTAAAAGATGAATAAATTCTAAGGTTCTAATATACAACATGGTGACTCTACTTAATAATCCTATACTGTTCACTTGAAATTTGCTAAGAGTACAATTTAAGCGGTCTTCATGAAGAAAAGAATTATATGAGGTAATAGATGTTCTCATTAGCTTAAGAGTGATAACCACTTCACAATGAATACATACATCAAATCATCACATACTGCATCTTAAATATATACAATTTAAATTAGTCAATTATACCTCAATAAAGCTAGAATAAAAAAGAATTTTATAATTGTATGATTCAATTTGTATGACATTCTGGAAAAGATAGAATGATAGGAATAGAAATGAATCAGCATTTGTCAACACTCAGAGGCTAGGGTAGAAGGGGACTACAGTGATGCATGGGGAATTATTTTTGGTTATGAAACATTTGTACATTGGTTGTGATGTGGTTACATAACGTACGTATTTATCAAAATGTGCAGAACTTAGACTAAAAAGGATGGATGAAGATTATGTCTTATTTAAAAGTGGAAAAAGGCAGACTTTCTACATTGAAACAACATTTGCAAAACAACATAAAATAAATTTACTCAAAAAGACTAAATTTACAAAGAAACATACTGGGTCTATATGAACATCAAAGAGAGCTTTTTAGCTGAAAAGGCCTACTCAGTTTCTGGATAAGAATTCTCAATTCCCTAAAGATATTAACTATTCCTAAATCAAATCATACTGAAAATACTAACTGAACATAGCTTTTACTAGAGTAGCCTATTAAAATTTTATTTTCAAACATAAATATGAAAGAATAAACATAGTTCTGATAGGAAATAGTAAGAAGGAGTACTAAGCTTATCAGATATCTAAGTGCCTTATAAATTAAGTATAATTACATTATGTCATAAATGGCAGGAAAAAATAAGTACACCTCTCTACAAACTCCCATCTAGAAAAATAAAAAAAATTTAATACCTAATTAAGTACTTAACACTGAAGAGTAGATGGATCAAAAATGTACATAAAATATAAAACCACAAAACAATTAAATGTTGAAAATCATGTGGAAGAATATTTTTCACATTGTAATAGGGAAGTCTTTTTTTTTTTAAGATTTATTTATTTATTTGATAGACAGAGAAGCAGGCAGAGAGAAAGGGGGAAGCAGGCTCCCTGCCAAGCAGAGAGCTTGATGTGGGGTCCGATCCCATGACCCTGAGACCATGACCTGAGCAGAAGGCAGAGGCTTTAACCCACTGACCACCCAGGCGCCCTAGGTAAGTCTTTCTAAGAAAGATACAAAAGTCAAAGAAAGTATTAATAGAGTTGATTATGCATATGTAAAAATATTTCTATATGGCAAAATATATTCTGGACAATATAAGAACATCCAAACTAAATCATAGGCTAGAAAAATACACAATGGTGAAAGGGATAACATCTTTGGTGTATGATTAAGTCATAAAAATTCATATGGAAAAAATCAGCAAACAAAACGTATAAAGTCAATGATAGAGATGAATACAAATCATTTTAAATGTGAATCAAATTCAATTATATTTACTGAATTTCAATTACACTAAACAAATGAAATAGAATTTTTGTAATAATCAGAATCTCAAATACTATAAATATTCATCAAGAAATCTTATTGTTGATAATGTGCACAAACAGACATTTTCTAAACTGAGAGAAGTAGCATAGTTTGGTATGAGCTTTTGGATGGCACTTACTTGGGCAATAACTATGAACATCAACAATTTTAAATATATCTACCAATTGATCGAACAATTGCACTGCTAAAAACTCATACTTAGAAAATTTCAAAAAGACTTCACTGAAAAGCTGTTTATCATAGAAAAAGTTTCAGGAAAACATGAAAAGGACTGGAAACACTAATTTAACTATATCTTTATAAAGAAGTTTTAGGCAGTAGGAGGAACCTAAGAATGAGTTACATCTGTAGACTGGTATGGAAAGATCTTCAGGAGGCTAAGTAGTAAAAGCAAAAGTTATACACAGACATAAAGACAAACACATACATGAAAATATGATTTTATTAGCAAAGATTATTAATTGAACAATCTTAGGATCAATAATAATCTTAGTATAATGATGCATGTGAAAGAACAGGGAGGCTCTGGTGAGAGACAGGTAGGATGTTCATTCTACACCATTTCCACTTTGTAAGGATACTATTTTTAATATTTATTTTATCTACTTTTTGCTCAGGTATATCTTAAAGAGTAAAATGGTACACAAAAAAGCATCATATGAAAAGAAATTAAATAGAGAAGATAGTCTATATAACAAGAAATATTTTAACAATGAAAAGAATGAAAAGACAAGAAACTGATCAGAAATAAAATTATGGATGAGACTTAAAGTAACAAAAGTAAATGTAGCAATTAATTATGAATTTGTATAACTCTATAAATATTTAATTACTGTTTCACTACACATTATTTATTGACTATGACTGTAAATGCATTTATGGACTTTAAAATAAAGTCCATAAAATGGACTTTAACATTTGAGGGATTATACTAACATTAATTTGCTTCCTTCATGAAAGATGATGCACTTATTTACTACATGTGACATTTCTTCTCCAGAGCTTCTTCATAGCATTTGTCATCTCAGAATTCCTCAGAGTGTAGATCAATGGGTTCAGCATGGGGGTTATGACTGTATAAAACACACTCAATGATTTGTCAATAGGGAAGGTCTTAGCAGGTCTTACATACATGAAAATACATGGAACAAAGAAGAAGACCACAACAGTGATGTGGGAAACACAGGTCTGGAGAGCTTTCCGCCTCCCTTCCGGACTAAGGTTCTTTAGAGAGTGCAAGATGACACCATAAGAGATGAGCAAGAACACAAACACAATAGTGCAGATCATCCCTCCATTGGCCACCACTAACAGGCCAATGATATATGTGTCTGTACAGATGAGTTCCAGTAAGGGCAGTAAGGGGTACATGTCACAGGAAAAATGATCAATGACATTGGGACCACAGAATGGGAGCCTGTAAATAGTGCTACCCTGAATTACTGAATGCAGAAAACCTCCAACCCAGGACACTACCAGCAGCACAACACACACCCACTGCCTCAGGATCACCAGATAATGCAAGGGCTTACAGATGGCCACATAGCGGTCATAGGCCATCACCAGTAGAAGAAAGACCTCTGAGCCACCAAAAAGGTGCTCAGTAAATAGCTGGGTCATACAAGA
>JAQQSY010000037.1:0-32520 GCA_028646535.1 Procyon lotor
TTTTAAAGGATTTTTTTTTTATTTATTTGACAGAGAAAGACACAGCGAGAGAGGGAACGCAAGCAGGAGAAGAGGGAGAGGGGGAAGCAGGCTCCCCGCTGAGCAGGGATCCCGATGTGGGGCTCGATCCCAGAACCCTGGGATCATGACCTGAGCTGAAGGCAGAGGCTTTAACCCACTGAGCCACCCAGGTGCCCCGGCTGAAAGCATTCTTAACTGACAAGAGATGAGATGAGAACAGGGCTCAGATCCGTGGAATAGAATTGGGTTGACATCTAGAGGCAAGTACAACTGGGGGTTTATTTTATGAAAAAAAAAAAAAGTTGTATCAAATAAGTGGTGGTAAGTTAGGAAAACTTCATAGCTAGGTGGAATAAATCAAATCATAAAGATAGTCTTATCTTGCTTCTTACCACAAAACATGATCTAAAGGATCAACCCAGAATTTTGCCATGCAAGAATTAGTAAATGTTATTTTCTTCCAAAACACATCACTCTCAACATTTAGAAGGAAATCTCAGCCTTAATGACCATTGTTTAAACAGTTGTAACTGCCCACCCTGTATAGAAGAGGTCAATGGAGAGTATTATACTGGCATATTATGCATTTAATATCAGAGCCACCTTAAACTGTATTACTGCAAATATTAATTTGTAGGAGCACCGGGGTCGCTCAGTCAGTTGATGGACTGACTCTTGATTTTGGCTCAGGTCATGATTTTAGGGTTGTGAGACCAAGCCCTGCATAGGGCTCTGCATCAGGCATGGAATATGCTTCAGACTCTCTCCCTCTGCCCCTTCCTGTGCTTATGTTTACACTCTCTCTCTCTAATCTTTTTTTTAAAAGATGAATTTATACTAACCACAAAGATGAGTCAATATTTCCCTGAAGTGAAACCAGAAAGGAAATAAGTTTTGTTTTCTTTATATTTTGAAACAAAAGCATACATCTTTGTGTGTCTCTTTTCCAATTTTCATAAGAGTGTGCTTCATCTTTATAAAATGACTTACACGGCTTTAATGTTTCCTTTCAGAAACAGTTAAGATATAATGAAAAACACATTTTTCTTGAATTTCTGGTAAAAGTTGATAGAAAAACCATTATGACCTGATGTTTTGAGAATGAGATATCATGGACCACCATTTCAATTATTATTATGATTAATTGATTGATTGATTGATCGAGTCTTTGTTGTGTCCCTCTAAAACCAATCTTGGAATTTATACTTTCTAAGAAAATTGTTCACTTCATGGATTTTTAATTTATTAGTATAAAGTTGCCCATATTGATCCTTAGTTTTTTTTAAAAAATACTTCCCAAAAAATGGGATATGTTTGTATCCCATTATTTGTTCTAAATATTATTTATATGCTTATTCTCCCTCTCCCCCTCTCTTTTTTCTTCCCCTCTCTCTGTTGTCTGTTTTGTTGCTCTTTTAAGATAGTATTTGGTCTTAGCAATCAACTGTACTTTTTTGTTTATTTATTATTTATTTAATTTCTGTGTTTATGCCCTTCCTACTATTTGATTTAGATTTTATTCATTTATTTAATTTATTTCATTTTTTATTATGTTCAATTAGCCAACATATAGTACATTATTAGTTTTTGATGTAGTGTCCAACAATTCATTAGTTGTGTACAATACCCAGTGTACATCACAACACATGCCCTCCTTAATACCCATCACCCTGTGTCCCCATACCCCCACACCCCTCCCTTCTGGACCCTCAGTTTGTTTCCTGGGGTCCAGAGTCTCTCATGGTTTGTCTCCCTCTCTGATTTCTTTCCATTTAGTTTTCCCTCCCTTCTTCTATGGTTTTGAACTGGGTTATTCCTTATATTCCACATATGAGTGAAACCATATATCTGTGTTGTCCCTTTTTCTACCTTTTGGACCTGATATTCTAGTTCATTTATTGTAAATTTTTCCTTTAAGTGCAGCTTGGGGATACGTTATCATTTATTTTTATATAGGGTGCTTTTGTTTCAGATATTTCTTTAGATCTACTTTTTTTTTTAAGATTTTATTTGTTTATTTGACAGAGAGAGAGAGATCACAAGTAGTCAGAGAAGCAGGCAGGGGGGTGGGGAAGCAGGCTTTAACCCACTGAGCCACCCAGGTGCCCCTAGATTTACTCTTTAATGAAAGATTTTTTTAAAGAAATACACCTTATAATTTCTCAAGGGTGTTCTTGCTATTCTTAGTTATATTATAATTTTATATATTTTGTGGTCAATGTTCCCTCTCCAAAATCCCAGAGTAACCATGAGAAATGACCCCAGTCTCATCATGAGAAAACACCAGGCAAACCCAAATTGAAGGATATTATACAAAATTCTGACTCGTTTGCCTCAGAACTAACATGGTAATCCAAAATAAGAAAAGTCTGAGAAACTATCACAGTCCAAAGGAGGTTAAGGACAAATGACAACTAATTATAATAAGATCTCTTAGATGGAACCCCAGAAATATGACATTAGTGAAATTCAAATTAAGGGTGGAGTTTAGTTGGTTCTAATATGCTAGTGTTGGTTCCTTAGTTTTGACAATTGTACTATGGTCAATGTAAGATGCCAAAAGTAGGAAAAACCAGGTGTTATATGGAACTCTCCATACTATCTTTACTATACCTGAGTAGATTTAAAATTATTGTAAAATTTAAAAGTTTAATTTTAAGAAAGCTAAACAAAACAAAATGAAAATCCTCCTGTGGTTTGCCTCCTCAATCAACCTATAATACACCCACATCATTATCATGGCCTTTAGGACCCCATGTTCCTGACTCTAGTGTCCCCCTCACTCATTACATCTACTCATTCTAATCTACCCCACCCACATGGACCTTCTGCTTGTTGCTCCAGCATGCCAACCATGATCATTCTCTAAGGTGTTTGTACCTCTTGTCTCTGGGTTCTACACATCTCACTCCCTTGTCTACTTTGTATTTTTATAAAAATGTCATCTTCAAAACGATGGCTTTCTGACTACTTTATTTAAACTACCTCAAGCCTCCTCCTCCTCTTTTCCTTTGTTTTTTTCTCTATATTACGTATCACCTCCACCTAACACACACACACACACACACACACACACACACACACACACACACACACTTTATTGTCTGTTTCCATTCATTTGAATGTAAGCTTCATTAGGGCAGAGATCTTTTTGTGTTTTATCCACTGATGTATCCCTAATACCTATAAAAAATGTGACACACAGTAAGAACCCAGAGAGTATTGACTGAGTATGATTAATTAGGTAGGATGCTTTGGCAGCAGCCCAATGAGAAATGGTGTTGGATTGGTCTTGGTTTATGGCAGTAGAGATGAAGAGAAGTGGTCAACTTTAGGATGTCTTATAGATGTTGAGCAATAGCAACAACAGCCTATTAGCAAATCCTAAATCCTAATAGCAAAATTAAGATTTGTAGATTAGTTAGATAGGGTTTTTGGAAATGAGAGGAGTGCAGGAAGACTCTTGTGTGATGAAGATGTCACCACTTAATGAGGTGGAAAAAATATTTCCAAGAAATATTTGGAATAATGAATCCAGAGCCAAGTTTGAGACATCTTGGATTTGAGATGTATCTTAGACATCCAAATGGGGATGTGGTGCATGAACAATTAATTTTGTAACACTAAAAAAAATAAAATAAAAGTATTTGGGGAAAAAAAAAACAAATGGGGATGTTCAAGATGAGTTTGGAGTTTGAGGAGACTGGAGATATAAATACTGCCTTGGGTGGTTCAGTTGGTTAAGCAACTGCCTTTGGCTTGGATCATGATCCCAGGGTCTTAGGATCAAGCCCAGCATTGGGATCCTTGTCAGCAGGGAGTCTCTTCTCCCTCTCCCAATGCCTGCCACTCCCCCCTGCTAGTGCTCTCTCTCTCTTTGTCAAATTAAATACATACATACATACATACATACATACTGCCTTGGGAGTTATTAACATATAGGTGATGGTTATTAAAGCCATGGTATTAGGTAAGGTCACATAAGGACAGAACATAAAAGAGTAGAGGACCAAAAGCAACACCCAGGTATACCCCACAAATTTAATGATGTGATCAGAGGAGGAATTAACTGCAAAATACCAGGAGGTAAGACAATGAGGGTGGGAATAAAAAACTAGATAGAAATAGCACCATTGGGACTTTCAGAAGAAGATTTTTGAAGAAGAAAGCAGTCAAGCAGTCAAATGCAGTTAGTAACTCACTAAGATGAGGATGAGAACATGTCCCTTGATTTGGGCAAGATGCAGATCATCGATGTGCATTATAAGTTTAGTTTCATTGGAATGTTGGAGAAAAAACCCTAATTGGCACAGGTCAGGAAGAAAAAGATGAAGGTGCAGAAGTTCAGACAGTGACTATATCCAGGGAGGGCAGAGAAACATAGTACATCTAGGGCTTCTATGTTCTCACACTGAAGAGGCTGGTAGAAGGTACATTTCATGACAATGCAGTGATCAAGTAGAGGATAGAGTCCATGGGCACAGATGCATAAAACTTGGGAGATTTGATGGTGGAAAGCTAAGAGGCTATATTCTTTGTACTAAGAGAAAAAACACACAGAGAAAGAAAACAAAGGATTCATCAAAGAACATTATAAAAAGATTGCAAATTAAATGACAGAGACCAAATTATTAATTTAGATAACAGACCAAAATGAGTTAAATACTTATACAAAAATTACTTTTGGTTTGGATATAAACTGCTCTACTCAATCTTGCTGTCTATAAAGGCAATGCTTTACACAAAATAGCATGGAACTGTTAAAAACAAAATGGTGGATAATGGGTAATCATACAAATGCAAATTAATAAGAAGCTAGAATGTAAACAATGTCCTCCTAATAATTTTATCTCTTGTTTGAGACAAAGGATAACCAAAAGAAAAGTATTAACCTTGTTAGACCTCCATTTCCCATGATACAGTGGAATCCACATGGGATGGGCTTGCTAAGACAGTGGGGGTAAAAGGGCACACACAACATAGCTCTTGCCAATGGCAGCCACTGCCTTACTTGATTTGGGATTCCAGAGAACCTGAAACCCGGGTCACAAAGGACACTTCCTGCTGATGCTGGGACTCGGGAGTTGTTAAATGTATATGGTAGGAAGTAATCAGAGTTGGGGTGTGTTTGGGAGATAAAAATTAAAAGAAATATGGATATATTAGTATATATTTATAATATCAAAGCCAGGATAAACTTTCTTTTCCATTGTACATGAAACATTAATGAAAATTAAAAATAATGAAATTCCCAGGAAGGATCATTATGGATTCCTGAAAGTAGCAATTTATAAGCACTAACACAGACATTGATGCAATCATTAATGACAACAACAAAATCTAACCCTTTGGAAAGCAGAAAATAAAATATCCAAATTAAAGCAAGCATTAAAAAGGAATTAAAAATTCATTATAATCCCCTTAGAAATAATAATGTTTGGAAAACAATAAATCTCAATTCATGCCATGTGCTAAATATTGTCCTCAGAATAAAATTTATAGCCTTAAATGTTTTTTTGTTAATAAAAAATAAAGAAGAAAGGTAAATGACATGAAATGACGTTAAGAAGCTAGAGGAGAAAAAAAAAAAGAAGCTAGTAGAGATAAATAGCCAAATGGAAGGAAAAGGAAGGAATTAATGAAGATAAATGCTAAAATTAGTGAATAAAAGACAATAAATTTCCTAAATGAGTTCCAGTGTTTCCAGGAATTAGAAGAACCACGAACACTGATCTAAAATATATGAAAATGGACACCGCTGTGGGAATCAGTGCACACCAGTGAGGGAACTGATGATGTGAGCTGTATCCTATAATGGCCCCAGAACAGTCTCAGACCCCATGTGCCTCCCTACCCCACCCACAGTCCTGAGGCAATAATGCTTCTAACTTCCCAGAATCTTAGAGTAGAGAGAATTTTAAACAAGAAGAGACCATGTTTATATCACTGAATTGGAAGGAGAAATTCGTGGATCGGGCTCAATTGGGCGAATTGAGAAATTCGTGGATTCGTGGATTTTAAACCTGAAAATAAATAGTGAAAATAAAACCTGAAAGAACAAATTATTTCATTGAACAATAGGAACTAGGGAACTAAATTAAATTCGGATATATAGAACTAAGCTTGATTTTCATAGCTGGGTTAAAAGGTCCATGAGCATCATACCGACCACAGATATGAGACTAAATGTTCAACTTCTATAGTCATGAAGGAAATCCAATTTATTATTTATGAAAGTCATAATTGCCTTCCCCACTAGCTCATGAGCTCCATCAGTACAGGGCCACATATCTGTTTTTGTTCAAGACTGTAGGTGAGGTGTATGGAAGATAGGGGTGCTCAGTAAGCTCAGTAAGCATATGTTGAAAGAAGGAAAGAAATCAGGTGAGAAAGAGGGAGAGACAGGAGGAGGCAGGGAGGAGAAGGAAGGGAGGGAAGGAGATGAGAGAGAGAAGTAGGGGGAATAGGGGAGGCAAGTGGGTTTGTTGGTTTTGTGGAATACCATTTGGAAAACATGGATTGTGTTTGCTGAGGTCCTTTGCCCTATAAATATTTATGTTAGAACTCTCACATGTGTGTAACACCCAAGGGAATTTGGGGTGGAGATACAGAGCTAGAGTTCAGAGTACTGGAATTCCTACTTACGCATCTGGGGTAATGGCAGGAGTTAAAGCTTTAAACCTTGACAACCACAAATTATGGGTTGCACCCCGATGACATTTACAGTGGTGGGGCCATCACAAGCTGTATCTGCTTCTCTTAACTTCCATATTCTCATCCCCTTTCACAAATTTTCTTCTCTCCTTTTAAGCTTATTCATCTCCATTTCTGAAAAAAAATCCTCTAAATCATAACCACATGTCATCACTTTATGTGCTTTCCTCATTCCTTCCCTCTCTCCCGACCTTTTTCCTCTCATCATATGGCTTCTCCCTGTTCTTTTCTTGAACAAATATTTATAGCAAATCAACTCTGTCGCCATTCCCGTTCTGTTCCCCCTCATCTGCACATTCTTTACTTTATCTCCATCCATCCTAAAAATGGGGCATATAGCAGATCTAGACATGATTAGTCAGCCTATATAGTGGGGCAGTCATAGTTCTGGACTCGTCTGTTAGGTCTTTATTAACCCAGTCAAAAGTAACTTGCATTGGGGAAGACCATCCCGTTTTCATCTCAAGATGTGCTCACAACCAATGGAACCCTCTTAGATGTTTTCCAGGGGCCAGATTGTTCCCATTCTGGACTCACAGGACCAAACACTTTCACCAATATATTCAGACGACCTATTGATCTCTGCTACAGTTCATCCTGCAGGTTTCAGTCTCTCTGAAATCAAGGAAACCCTTTGCAATCTTGCAGTTTATTTGCCAAATGACAGAATGATGTTAGAATTGAGTTCATAGCCTGATAAAAAAAAGGATGAGGAAGGTTGGACTATTTTACCCATTTCATTTCATCATGGATGCCATTAGTTTTCTAATGCATTTGTGAAAACTCCAGGCTTTCAGAGGGAAACCGTGGGCCACAGTGAAGCAGAAGAGACTAAAGATAGGTCTTCTGCTCATCCCCACAAGACCATCCTTGATCCCAGCTTTGTGTACTTCAGCATTCCGCATGAGACCTAATGTAGAAAAATACAATGGACTGCACCAAGCGAATATTACAATGCACTCCCTCTTATTTACATTTAAATATCCAAGTCCCATCTTTCTTACCTTGCAGGGCTGAGAGGAGGTGTGTCTTCTTTCTGACATTAATCTCCTATTGATTGTCCCCTATTCCACCCCCTCCAGCCTCTCTTGCAATTATGATTTCTTTCTCTGAGCATCTTCCTCTCAACCTAAAAACTGTATAGTCTACTCTAACCTGGCACATCCCAAAGTTGCCTCTCCTTCCTCACCCCCTTGTTAATTCTGTCCTCTGTGTCCACAACTTTGTGTCTTCTCTTCATCTAAGGGCACCACATCTATTTCCCAATGCTCACTGTCCTGATCCCTCTGCAGCATCTCTTTAAATATGTAAGTGATGAATCACTAAATTCTACTCCTAAAGCCAAAATTACACTATATGTTAATCAACTTGAATTTAAATAAAAACTTGAAAAAAAAACACCTAGCCATCAGCTGCAGCTAGATCTTTCTTGAAACTTCTCCTGTCCCACAACTACATGCACATGGATTACTACTACAATGGTCCGTGTTTCAATGTCATCAAAATTACTTGAATGTTTTATGAATTTAGGATATATCCACATAACCTAACCCAATCAAACTTGTGATTTTGGGCATCCATCTATAATCTATTAAGTTGAATCATATGAAAATTGTCATTTTGTAGACCAAAGATGTACTATAGTTTTGTAAGTTGTTACCATTCATACTGGTTAGGGTAAAGATATGGTTAAAGGGTTCATAGAATCCTTTTATATTATTTCTCATAATAGCAGGTTGTGAGAAATATTTTTTTCAATACGATTTTTAATTAAAAATGGTCAAATAATTTCACATGACACAACCTAATATCACCCAAAAATGTTCAAAAACAAATGAACTTTTTTATCCTTATGGATTTTTCCGTGTGCTATAAAGTGTTAATTCAGAAAGCCTGACTTTATGAATTCTAATTAATTTATAAAGATAGAGAATTTTTCTAGGAATCATTAAACCTGATTGAATAATAATTAAGTTTAACCATTTAGCAGAAGCATTGCATTTACTCAATGCCAAATTCTTTCCACAAAGAGCTTCCTGAAAGGATTTTCATTTTGTTTACAGGTATGTTTTTCCCATGTATTACATAATTTGTAGGATACATGAATCAAATGTCAATTGCATAACTTTAGGCTTGGTTTTGGATGAAAGAATCTAACCAATTTACTTTTATTTGCTTATTCTTTTTAAACTTAAAGATTAAAAAGTTGACTGGATTGGGTCAAGCCATGGATCAAATGTTAAATGCATCTTTAGATTACAGGTTCTCATTAAGGTCATTAAGATCACATAATCTGGCCATACCTACCTTTCCTGCAACTCCACCCTCCAGAGTGTCCCAAACCATTCTAAGATACTTTCAACTGCTATAAATTTGCTTTATTCCTCATAATAAAGTAGACTCTATCTCCATAGAACTTTAATTTGCTAGTATTAATTCTACTGCTTGAATGAAAGAAAGTTAAGTTCAGAACATTCTCATATCAAACATAATCATATGCAGCCACTCTGTCCCCTTTATTTTAACTCTTTCCCAAGTCCAAGGCACCCCAGTTCCCAGTCATGTTCTATGTAGCATGACATTCAGTTTCTTCTCATTTTCCTCACTCTCCTGTGATGAGTTCCTGTCTGTGTTCAGTTAAAATGCAGAGCCTAGAGTCCCAGCTGTAGTCTAAGCAGTCCACCAACCCCTTCATTTGCCTAAACACCAGAAATAATTGATGAAGACTAAGATGATCATACCTAATTATTCTTGGCTTTAACACCCAAATTGCACTGTTCACTCTTCCAAATCTAACCATAAACCCAAATCACCTCCCTATTTTCCCTCCTCTCCTCCACTTTCAGACTGGTTATAAGCTTTTGATAGTCACAAAAAGATCAATGATAAGAAAAAACAACTTGGTCCAAGTCAAGAATGTCAGTAGATCTTATGTCCTTCCTCACTTCAAGGAATACTGCAGACACAGGCAGTTAAACGGAACACAATAGACCTGGACCATCCCATTTATCTTCTACAATTTTCAGGTTCAGATTTCTGATTAGTAGAGAGATCAAAAAACTCTTTGAAGAAAATGGTTTAATCAGTGACTAGCGTGATTGGAAGATGATAGAGATCATTCCTGAGCCTTTTCCATGGTGGGAGGAGAATGCCAGCTTTTCTCTCGAATTATAGAGCGAGACAAACAGTTCTTATTATTTCCAGACAAACAATGAGGCAAATACTGGAACAAGTTAAAGTTCCTAGTAACTACATTATAGAGACGAAAGGTCATTAAGCAGTAAGATGATGGGCCAGGCGGCTCTGGCAGGGCCATTGGGTGCTGGGTGCCCAGGGACACT
Source organism: Procyon lotor (assembly GCA_028646535.1). Classification (NCBI taxonomy): domain Eukaryota; kingdom Metazoa; phylum Chordata; class Mammalia; order Carnivora; family Procyonidae; genus Procyon; species Procyon lotor. Next base: position 10,077 of record JAQQSY010000037.1, read on the forward strand.
GCACCCTCACCTGCCCAGTAGGCTTCCAGATGTTCCGTGGTAAGGCAGGACCCAACTACAGCTGGGACTTTCCGTCTCTGAACTAAGAGCTCCAGTCTCAGGTGTCTCTGGGGTAGGCTTCCACAGACAGCACAAGGATCTGTGCAGCCTTGCTCTTCCACAGGTTCCCTTTTCACACTACATACTCTCTAAAGTCTTCACCCCAAGCTTCACTATCTAACCAACCCCATCTCTGGAAAGTTTAGACTTAACTTTCAGTTAAGTAACATTTGGAAAGCTTCAAAGTACAAGCCGTGTCTGGGGACTTGAATTCTAAGAAAAGCATTCCTCTTTTTTCAGCAGGTGGCACTGTTGCAGTAAGGCTGTCTTTCTTCTGGGGACATCAGAGACAAGAGGAACTAACAAGTCTAAACCATACAGCATATTCAATTCAAGGATCAGATTTAATAATAATAATAATAATAATTGCCTTACCCAAATGATGGAATAATTTTCACCCAAAATGGAACCAACCAACTTGATGTGTCTCCTTGTAAGATTCACTGGTACATGTTAACTTATGTGGTATTTTTGTCAGAAATGCATACCTGAATCTAATCCTAAGAAAACATCAGACAAACCTAAAGTCAGGGACATTCTTCTCAATAACTGGCTAGTATTCTTCAAAACATCCAAGTCAGGAAGACTGAGAACGGTTAGGGTATTGTTCCAGATTAAATGGAACTAAAAGACGTAATAACCAAAAGTCATGAATGATCTCTGACTGGATCCTGGGTCAAGAAAATAAAACATCTGTACAGGGCACTGCCAATTATTAGAACAACTGGCAAAATGTGAATGTGAATATTCCAATCATAGGACTATAGAGAAAAACCCTGGTTGTTAAGAAATGCACCCTGAAGTAACTGGAGCAATAGGTGTCAAAAAATCATGCTTTCAACTTCTTCTCACATGTTTGGGTAGAAAAACTATAGTTTTGTATATTTTGTATATATTGAAATTATATCAGAATAAATTAAGACACGTATTGCATGAAGCACTGGGTGTGGTGCATGAACAATTAATCTTGTAACACTGAAAAAATAAAATAAACATATTTGGGGAAAAAATAAAATAAGATAAATAAAATAAAATAAATTACAAAAAAAGTTAATTTTCCTACCTCCTTACTCAACTCCAAACTACTAAAGCATGCATATCCGAAGCCAGCCCCACTGAGAATAACCCTCATGTCAGTCTTTCGGCAAGTATGTGAATTGTTTTCCTTACTTACTGTTTCACTCTGGGTACCCTGGTCATCAGTATCTTCAGGGCCAGCCCCTGGGATGTGGTTTGTTTAATGATGTCATCCACTTCGAAATCTCTTACTCTTTAAATACTTTTTGTCAATTCATTTCCAGAAATAGGTATATGCTCTGTTTACTTAAACATGGGACAATGTTTATAAGACATTAATAGAGCATATAAAATCTTAGAATGAACCTTAGAATGTAAGCACCAAAGAAATTTTAGAAGTTATCATACAAATACTGCCCCATCCCATCCCACCCCCCCTCTTGGTTGGTGAACTAAAGGAAGACAATAGGACCACAATAACTTATTCAAGTTTACAAGGTCACTTAAGTGCAGATCCAGGCAAGATATCCCTGTTCCTGGTCTGGTTCCTCGATGTTGTCCCTTACTTTGTTACTCATACTGGGGAAATAAAAGAGATACAAGGTCAGATGTCAACGACATGAAGCCACAGAACAACACAATGCAAATCCTATTTCATGGCAAGAAATTAGAAATATTCTATTATACTAAAATAAACATATGTGGGACATCTGGGTGGTTTAGTAAGTTAAGCATCCGACTCTTGATAGCAAGTCAGGTCTTGATTTCAGGGTCTTGAGTTCAAGCCCTGTGTTGGGCTAATAAAATAAAATAAAATAAAATAAAATAAAATAAAATAAAATAAACATATCCAAAAATTTAGCTAATTTTACAATCTTAAAAATAGCACTTTTTTAAGATTTTATTTATTTATTTGACAGAGAGAGAGAGATCACAAATCAGCAGAGAGGCAGGCGGTGGGGGTGGAAGCAGGCTGCCTGCTCAGCAGAGACCCCAATGTGGGGCTCGATCCCAGGCCCCTGAGATCATGACCTGAGCTGAAAGCAGAGGCTTTAACCCACTGAGCCACCCACGTGCCCAAAAACAGCACTCTTAAGAGACAATTCATATTTGTCAGGGTAACTTGGAACTGTACCTTCAGATGCCCCAGGAGTGGAAGATCATTGCTCTCCTCTGCTCTGCAAGTTCTCAGAAATGCTGGAAGGCCCTGGGACAATATAACCAACAGAATACAAGTTCAACCAATGGCTCAATCTGTAGAGATCTTCTTTGTGGGACATCATGCTAAGCACCCCCCGAATTTCCATTGCACGAGCAAGACTATCCCATACTGCTAATAAAACCAAGATTTTCAGTGCTTAGAGGCACTGCCTGTGTGGTATTTTCAGGTGCTTATGTGACCAAGAATGGAAAGAAAGGCCTCTTCTGGGACAATTGACTTTGTGTATAAAATGCCTGTCATCACCATTCACATGCATGCACAACTGCATGTATGCACACACACACACACACACACACACACACACACACACACACACACACGCCTGAGCTGTGTTCTCCTCTCTCTGGTCTGAGGTATTTGAGAGCTTAGAGCTTGTCAGGCCCTGCATGTCAGAAATCCAGAAGGGCTTCCCCTGCTAATCTTTAGGCAAATATTTCCTCTGCTCTGCTGACTTCATGGTGAGTTACTGGCCTTGCACCTCTGTGATGAATTGGAGTATGCCCACTTGGGTGGCAAGGGCATCAGTGCTTTCCATCAGCAGGGAGCCTTTCCATCGACTGTGGTGGGGTCTGCCCTGGGTTCTTTCTCCCTTCACCAGCCTTCCAGATGAGAAAGGACAGAGTGCTCCTGCTACCTTCAAGGTAAACTAGGTGAGTACCATAGGAGGAGGGCAGCCTTTAGAATGGATGATCTCCATTCATGGATCAGAGAGGATTGATTCTCCAGGCATGCTCTTCTTACCCATTCCCTGACTGCCTCTTAAATTCTGGTTATAAGAGACAGGAAGCTGCTGGCTTCTCACTGTTTCTGCAGTTACTCTTGTTCTTTGTGGCTGGCTCACTCATTGAGTTAGACCAACCAGGTTTCTGATGTAGAGCACGTCACATTTTGGCTTCTTGTGTGTTTTGACTTAGCTCTGTGTCTGAAATGGTCTTGCATTTTCGCTATGAAATGTCTACACACACACACACACACACACACACACACACACACACACACACACACCTCTATTCTGCCTCTGTTCTCCACCCCTCTTGGGTTACTAACTGACTGAGAGTCTCACTGCTTCCTCAGGCCCCCAAAGCCATCCTACTTTCCTGCCATTAGGGAGCATATCTTACAATGCCAAACAAATGCTCTTTCAGATCTTCTGGCAAGCAATTTTGTTGCCACCTTTGGCAACATTTTGCTAAAGCAGAGGCATGGTTTAATATGACATTGGCAACATCTGTTTCTACCATACCACTCCCACAGGTACCAATCTGAATTCATATTATATACAGCAAATGGGGGGGCATGGGGAGGTGGTGCCACGTGTTTGCAAGACCCCAAAGTGGGAAAGACTGTGTCTTGAACTGGGTAGTCTTTAAAGAAGCCCTGAAACGAGGACTTGGGAACAGGTAGTTGATTTGAGAAGTGATCTGTTATCTGGAGTTGGGGAATTGGAAAGCACAACAGGGAAGGAGAACATGCCAATAAAGAGGGTGTTAATCTTGGAGCACCTGATGGCTCAGTTAGTTAAGCATCCAACTCTTGGTTTTGGCTTATGTCATGATCTCATGGGTCACGAGATTGAGTCCTGAGTCTGCCTCTGCACTCAGTGGGGAATCTGCTTGAAGATTCTCTCCCTCTGCCCTTCCCCCAACTTGTGCATGTGTGCGCTCTCTCTCCCTCAAATAAATAAATCTTTAAAAAAAAAATCATGTTAATCAGAGAGCTGCTTCTATGAGCAGGTGGACTTCAGCCCCGCTAGGACAGATCATACCTCAGAATGAGTAAAACACAATTCTCTTGTCCACCAGGAGGCTTCAAGGAAGCTGTGGAATTTACCCCCAACTCCCATCTATTAGTGGTTTAGGGTTGCTCCAAGGCTGAGGGGGATATTGACTTAGAGAGACTTGCTGGTGGGAGGGAAGAAAGTTCAAGAAAGGCAGAAGAACACAGAGTTCCCTTGTCTGGGCTTTGCTTCCCAAGTAAGGACCTGAATAGGTGACAAGATCCAAAGTTCTTTAACTCCTTTGGCATGATATGAAATCAGCAGAATTTAAAAAGGCTTCCAATGGTATTTAGGTAGATGAGCTAGTGAGAACCCTCACAGAGTCTCCAAGCACACCAGTGGTTCTAGTAAAGGCCAATCACTTCTCCATGTGGCTGAAGACAGGTGGAAGGAACGGATAGAGATGAAGTGCAAGAGGGCTTAAAGGCAGGGAGATAGAACAAAGTCAAACTCATGCAGGAGGACTGAAGTCACCGTGGGGGAGTGGGCAATATTGCTGGGTGCTGCTGGAAGGGATACTGATGCGTGAAAGTGCAAACAGGCACTGTTGCTCAGCAACTGTAGTGGACAGGTGCTTGCCATTAGCCAGGTCCTCACTTCCTACTCCTGGTAATCAATGCCATGTAAGTGTCTTAGAATTTAAACACAATCCCAAGGGAGAAGCAGAGATGGGAGATGAGAGGACTGAATCAATGGAGATTACCCATAATTGGTTGAAATTAAGCTCTTGTTACTTGGTGAACTGAGGCACCATACAAAAGTTAAAACTTAGTAATAGAAAAATAAAGTTCCTTTCTTTTTTTTCATACCTGGATTTGAGTCCTAAAAAACTCATTCCTACTATACTTGGAGTGGTCCTAGTTCCTCTCTTTGGTCCTGAATGTTAACATATCAAGTGCATTTGGATTTTTTGAGTTTGAATTTGGTTTGCAGTTAGGTTGGATGCCCCCAGTAGTGGATCCTGAGGCAATGATTTTCCAGCACTTAATTTGGAAGTGATCCCTGAAACCACTCATAAAGGAATATGGAAATGAAACAGGGAAGAGAAGGTAGCAAATAAGGGGTGTGGATCAAACCTGTTTCTACATTAATCCTGCTGAAGACCTCTGGGAGACTGTCAAATGTGCCTTAGCATTGCCAAAGCCATCAGTCACATTGGCAAATTCACCAATTCCCATTAGGTACTATATGAGGGCTGCCCCTGGCAGATAGACATGAACTTTCCAGTCTTTCTGGCCTGCCCCAAGCATGGGCTAAAAAGCTGTGAGGCAGAAGACGCTCTCAGGCAGAGTTACAGTGCTTGAGGTAAAAATCCAGCAATGGTACAGGAGCATGTGTCAAAGGAGTGTGGATGGGGCACTGGAAGCATCAACACTAGTAAGGCTAAATCATATCCTAATACAATCATGGAACACATACAGATCACCCCCTGGATGTCATATCATCAGTTTACTCTAGGTGTATTTTTCCCCCACCTTCAGGTTCAATGTGTCAAAATGAGCAGGGGAGGGAGAGAAATCTCTGGCAGGATAACAAATCCCAATCCACTTTGCATGGTCTTACAAGCCATTTTATTCCTCCAATGGACCACATAGCCAGGTGACAGATGGCAGAGTGAGAAATAGTACTTGGAGCCTGATTCAAGGAACATGAGAAGGCAGTTTTTGCATCTTGAGGTAATTACGCTAGAGTTACAAAGCATTACATTTGGATATGTACAAGGTTAATAATCTCCCACTTAAAACTTCCTTTAAATGGTAGGACACAGCCCACTGGAGGCTTCCCCCCTCAGGAAGATTCAAGAGGCCACACTCACTGAGCTTGTCCAGCTTGATGTCTCCTGGCACCTTTTTCTTGTCCCCAACCTTTGTTTCTTTTTACTTGACTTTTTCTTTTCAGTCTGTTTCCCTCATTTACACTCTAGATTACAACCATCACCGACAGACTAATGACCCTGCCTCATTTTATCCTCACTGCAGAATTATGTTCAAGCTGCTTGCCACCCTCCTAACACAAGCGCACATCTTTATTCTCTTTATTACCTTGCCCTCCACAGCTGCCCTTCCCTCCATTTTCCCAGCTGGATGCATGGTCCTGTCCTTTGTTTGATCAGCAAGAGTGGGACATTCTCCTGCATGCAGCCATCACTCCACCCAAGCAGTCAGGCCTGAGCCACATAGGCCTATGGCCGTAAAGGTTCTCAGTGCATCTGCCCCAACTCACCTCTCACTGTGATTACTGCAGTGGCACCCTAAGTCATTTCCTGCATTTGGTTTCTTCTTTGTTCCCATCCATTTTCCACACACTTCCAGGCTCTTTTTTAAATGTAAGGATAGCAGGCACTTCTCCTGCCTAAAAATGATAGTGGCTTTGGTTTTTCAGCCCCAGTCCATCTGCCTCCTCTGCACTTACTCACAGGACTGGGAACCATTCCCCATTATCTCTCTGCCTGTCTCTCTCATCTCTGTGTGTGTGTCTATCTCCTTCTTTCTCTCTCTCACACACAGACGTGTGCATGCATGGACGCGCGCACACACACAGACACGCACACACAGACACGCACACACACTTCTGCCCTTTTGCCCCAGAGGTTCTCAGTCAAATGTGCTGATCCTTACCCTTGCCATTGTTCTATATCCAAACCTCAAGGTTGGTCTCACTCATTACCTCCTGAGAAAAGTATTCCCAGACAGACCCTTTAACTCCTCTAGAGTTAATTAGACACCTCTTCTAAATGCTTCCATGAGATCCCCTACATTCTTCAAGGAATCTCTTTGACACTGTCCTGCAATTGTCTCTTTAATTGTGGTCTCATTCAGAGCAGGCACCCTGTGTTTCTATCTTGATTTTCCCAGCTTATAGAACAGCACTGAGTTGGAGTTTCCAAAATATTTGATGAATAAATGAAAAAAAAAACAAATAAATGAATGACACCTGATAGTGCTGGGCTTGGAAACGGGAGTCTGACAATGGGCCACATGCACATGCTTCACTCTTTTTCTTTCCTGCATGTTTCTGCGAGAACCTGCTCAAAGCAGCCAAGACCCAGGGCTGACCCAAGCCTCCAGAGTGCCTCCCAAGCCTGCTCTGAGTAAGAATGGGGAGGAATGCTGACTTTGCCTCGACTATGGAAGACTTTAAAAGTTCCAGAAAATTGATTTTTCCAGGCTTGCATGGCTTGGCATAAAAGCCAGACAGATTTTTATTGAATCTGGCCCTAGATGGTTAGATTTTTGACCTTAGCAACGTGGCCAATAGATTCAACCATGAATACATTTTGTTTTCTCATTTTTGCCACATGGGCTGGCTTTCACAGATTGGCCAGTAGGTTCATCCACCACTGTTTCTTCCCCGGCATCTGTTTCCCTGTTCCTGTGGCATCTATAATTGTGAATAAGTTGTGGGTGCATTTTTGAGGAATGGCACAGTGGCATGCTCTGCAGGAAATGTGTGCCCGCTGGTGCTGAGTTGCTGTTTATGTTTGTCAGTGGTCCCTGTAATTGGAAGGCTGTATTGCCTTGCAATTATGCAAAGGGTAATAAAAAGAAAATTAGGGAAAACATATGAGTATAACATTAGATCTAGACCACTGATATTTTGTAATTTTACACAAATACAATACAGATTTTTTTCCCCCAAAATCCACTCAACTGTAGTGAATACCACATAGAAAAGACTCAGAAAGCTCCACTTTAAAACCAGGCAAAAATGAATATCTAATCTTTCAGTCTTTGAACATGATACAGTCCACTGTAAGCACCAATTCAATTAAGGCAGAAATCCTCGGTCATCATTTCTTCTGATGAAAAGCATTAATTAAGAGGAATCAGAAGGCAGCATGCTACAAGGAAAGCAGATACCTTTGACGGCCACAGGGATTCCACCACATATTCTTATGATTGTCCCCACCGTACACCTCCTGCACTCAGTCTTCACTGCTCAGACACTACCTGTTGTAGAAAGAAAAGGAAAGAAATTCACTTCTGCTGAGAAGGTACAAGGTTTAACTTTTTAGAAAGGAGAAAACAATTGGAACATCTATCTTATCAAAATAAAAACTGAAAATTAAGGTTTTAACTGATAGCCCCCTGTAGATTCAGCAAAATAATATCATTGAAAGAGGTTCTTTCTTGGAAAGGCCATGAATCTTACTGTAAATATGATGAATTATGAATTACTTAGATTCCTTACTGTAGACATTTTGGTCTTCCAAATTTTATTTTTTAAATTTAATTTAGCACTCCTTTATATATTTTATGATATGAAATCCCCTTGGAGGAGATAGTTATATACCTATAAGTGTTCTCACAATTCAAAACACTGTATTTGTTAGACAGCATCTCACTGCCTGCTTGCATGCCCACATATGTTTCCAACATGACTCCAGCATGTTTCAGGGTTTTTTCCTATTGCTGCACAATTGTAGAACTTTCAGGACAGTTCCACAGCTAAGTATAAAAAGCAAAAGCGGTGTATTGTGGTCTTTGTCAATGATACTGGTCAAGGTTTCAATATCCTACTCATTTATTATGCTCATGGGGCAGGAAGTGCCTATGTTATTATCTATGTGTTTGTTTGTATTTAAAATCTTTAGTTTTACTAAAATAGCAAATGCTTATTTGTAATGATTTATTGCATTATTGGCTTTTTCTCCTCACAACCCTGTCTTCAAGGGCAACATATGGGACTCTGAAGGATCACTATATCCCAAGATGGGGGGCTGCTTCCTCTGGCTATAATGCTCTCCTTCTTGAAGAGGCATTCTTGTCCTCTTTTATTCCCACCATGTCTTTTCCAGAATGTTCCTCATGTGAACCAAGATAAGGAGAAAGGGTTACCCTCCTTGGCCCGAGCTTAGCTCGTGATCTCTACAAGCAAGTTAGATGCTTGCTCCTAGAACCAACTGGAAACAACTTAGATGAAGTACGACCCTAACATTTTTTTGGCAGTCTGTGGAGTTTCTGAGCTTCTTTAAACTTAACGTGCTTAGCATCTGGACTGGCTTAACTTTCCCTCGGCAATGTTTTGGATACTTTAATGGATAGGAAGTGCCTTCTCATTTTCTCTCCTTTGGGGAACCAAGACTCACACACAGATTTTCCTCTCAGGTTTGAGTAAGAGGCCTCAAGTCAAAGCCAAGGTTTTTCCTTCACTGAAACATACACAATGCCCAACGTGCTTCTGGTGAAGGTGGAGGGCAGCATAGAGGCTTGATGTATGTAGGGTATTTAGGGAAATGAACAACCACTTTCTGCTCACAAGCCCTCTATACAGGTGACGGGGGGAAGGGGAGCAGGAGATTGGACTCCCTGCTTCGTTATAATTATTTTTAAATTTATGATTCTTGTCCTTTTCAGTTTGGAAGGGGTGTTCTTAAAAGTATTTTTCTTGGCTACTAGCTAAGGTTTGTTGAAAACCAAAGCCAAAGTTAAGGAAAAATTTAGAGGATAGGGAAACATATGGCCTTCTGGGGCCAGTAACACTCATTTCCCGCTCTTGTGCAGACACTGAAGACAGAGGATATTTCAGAGTTGGTCGTCTTCAGCCAGCAGAGGAGATGGCTAGTGTTGGAAGATGGATTAAAAGATCCCACAATGATTTTAAAAAATGAGCAGAGGACCTGAATAGACATGTTTTCAAAGAAGACATGCAAATGGACAATAGTCATGTAAAAATGATACTTAGTATCACTAATCATCAGGGAAATCCAAATAAAAACCACAATGAGGTATCACCTCACACTTGTCAGAATGGGTAAAATTAAAAACACAAAAAACAACAAGTGTTGGCAAGGATGTAGAGCAAGAAGAACCTTCGTACACTGGTGGTGGGATTGCAAACTGGTACAGCCACTGTGGGAAACAGTATGGAGGTTCCTCAAAAAGTTAAAAATAAAACTATCCTATGATCCAGCAATTGCACTACTGGATATTTACCCCAAGAAAGTTAAAACACTAATTGAAAAAAATATCTGGGGATGCCTAGATGGGTCAGTCGGTTAAGCCACTGCCTTCAGCTCAGGTCATGATCTCAGGGTCCTGGGATCGAGTCCCATATCAGGCTCCTTTCTCAGCGGGAGCCTGCTTCTCCCTCTGGCTGCTCTGCCTGCTGCTCCCTCTGCTTGTCCCCTCTCTTTTTCTCTCTCTGACAAATAAATAAATAAAATCTTAAAAAAAGAAAAAGAAAAAAATATTTGCACCCCTATGCTCATTGTAGCATCAACTACAATAGCTAAGATATGAAAGCAACCCAAGTGTCCATCAATAGATGAGTGGATAAAGATGACATGATATAAATATATATAATGGATAATATATAATATATAAATAATATATAATAAATAAATATAATATGTAATATATAATATATACATAATGGAATATTACTCAGCCACAAAAAGAGAAGGAATCTTGCCATTTATAACAACATGGATGGACCTAGAGGGTGCAATGCTAAGTGAAATGAAAGAGAATAAGAGAAAGACCAATTGCCATATTATTTCATTCATTGGGGGACTTAAGATTCAAAACAAACAAATAACAAAGAGACAAACAAACAAACAAACAAAACCAGACTAAATATAGAGAATAAACTAGTAGTTGCCAGAGGGGGGGTGGGGAATGGGTGACATTAAGAGTATACTTACCATGATGAAGACTGAGTGATGTACAGAATTGTTGAATCACAATATTGTACACCTGAAACTAATATAATACTATATGTTAATTATACTTCAATAAAAAATGAATAAATAATGAAACTCAAAAAAAAAGAAAAGAACACGAACATGAACAAGACCTCACAGTAAATCAACTATAACTAAATGCAAAGAGCATTCTTTCCCCTATTTTATGTGGAAACAACTTCTGGATGAGAAAGAAAGGCTCCTCAAAAAGGAACATGAAATATAGTCTCTCAAAGGAAAAGAAAATCTTTAAAAAGCCATGAAGCCCTGGGACAAATGGCCAGTGCCTGCAGGTGGGTCCCCTGATGTGGAGAGCTGACCGACAACTAGGAACCCTCCAGGGGATAGCTTCAGCACTCTGGAGCTTCTTTACACTTCTTTGCACATCAGGTATAGCTCAGAAACCCAAGGGGACTTTTTAGGAAAATAACTTGAGCTTTGTTCCTTGATTTTTCTGCGTCACCATCAGTAACAGAGCCAAAGAGCCCATGTTCCAAATGCCACCTGAGGCCTCTCCCTGAAGGCCACCTGCTGGACCAGCTGAAAGGTCAAATGACAAAGGGCATTCCCAGTTTGGAGGACACTCAAGAACTTCAAAATACCCAGGGACTCGACAGAAGACAGAGGGAAGAAAGAAGGAACAGAATGGAGTGGTGGGAAATCCATTTCCAGAGTAAGTAGAATTGAATGGAAATAATTTCAAAAAAAGAATGAAACATGCCTAAATGTACAGAACAAACCAAGGCTGCTAGAAACATGTTTGGCTTTCTTGCTGGAACACTTTTTATCAAACTCTCATCTTAATAATGAATGGTCTCATACAAATTTAGTCAAACAACTCATATCAATTCCCACCTCTGTTATTTTTTGGTTTTTGTTTTTGTTTTTTTTTTTTTATTAGTTTTAGAGATAGAATTTAATGATTCATTGGTTGCATGTAACACCCAGTGTTCATTACATCAAGTACCCTCCTTAATACCCATCACCCAATTATTCCTTTCCTCACCACCTCCCTCCAGCAACCCTCAGTTTGTTTCAGTGTAGTACTGGAAGTCCTAGCCTCAGCAGTGAGATGTAAAAAGGAATAAAAGGCATCCAAATTGGGGAAGAAGATATCAAACTCTCAATCTTCACAGACAACATGATATTCTGTTAAAAAACCCAAAAGACTGCACCCTGAAATTGTTAGAATACAAGGGTTCAACAAAGTGGAAGATATAAAATCAATGCACAGAAGTCAGTTGCATTCTATACACTAACAATGAAGCAGAAGAAAGAGAAATCAAGGAATTGATCCCATTAACAATTGCACCAAAAACCATAAGATACCTAGGAATAAACCTAACCAAATAAGTAAAAGATCTGTACTCTAAAAACTATAGAACACTCATGACAAAAATTGAGGAACCCATTTCTGTTATTTTAAAGGTACAGTCTTGGTCACATCCATCTAATGTTTAAAAGTTTTTTTCTTTGAAAAATCAGTGCATTGAGTTTCATAGTTGTATTTTTAAATGAATTATAGGTCAACAAAATTCCATGCCTGAGAAACTTCTCAATGCATAATTATGAAATTTTATGTTTACTTTATTCAGATAAATGTTCTCTAATTTTTAAAGTATATTTAGATCAATAGAGAATGAGTTCAATTATTTGAAATTTGTGGATTTTTGTAAGCTTGAGAGATACCTGCTGTGTAGAGGTTGAAACTTCATTGTCACTAAAACAAAAGACAAAGGAAAAGTACAAAGTGGGACTTAGAAATCTTATACAGAAGGTTAGGGGGGATTTGGAAGAATTTTTCAGGTACAAGACATGATTTGCACTGACATAGACATACTCTGAACTCAGACTTTGTCCAACACATAGATGAAATTAGGTGTTGACCAAGAGAATGGGGGCTCCTTTTATCCTTGCCCAGCTTCCAGCTATAGGGCTATGATTTCACCCCAGTAGGGGCTGCCAGGATCTCTTCTACCCTCTATTCTAGGAGGGTGCAGCCAAGAAGACTGAGGTTCCCTTATCACAGCCAGTTCCCACTCCCCTGATGGAGAAGTTATCTGAATCTTTGTAGACCAAGAATACTAGGGCTCTCGTCACTCCCCTTACTTAGTTTCTTCTTCTGTGGCCTAGGTTCCACTTGACAGGGGCAAGTTGAGAATATAACTGGCTATACTTGGTCCTCCCCCTCCCAAATCCCACTTCTAAAGTGAAGGTGTCATTCTGGAAGAAGTAGGCCACCACCTCTATATTCAGTTCTGATGCAGTAATACACCAGAAGTTCTGCCCATGGGGAGAGGCAGGATGCAAATGATCGTAGTTTCACAGATCTGTAAAGGGGATAATTTTATTGGGAAGAAGACTTGGGGAAACTCATATCTTAGGCATTATTGAAAATAATGGAGATCTTAGTGATCAAAATAACTAATAGCTCAATAAAACTAATTACAAAAAAAAAAAAAAAAAACAGCTGATCAGCCTGACGTTTAACAGAGGAAACAGGGAAAGAGACAGTTTTGGTTTGTTGGTTTGTTTGTTTGTTTATCTGTTTTTTAATGGGCCCTGCTAAGATCACATCCATACCCTGGCTGGGTTCCAAAGATTATGCACATGCATGAGACTGCATCTATTCAGGAGCCCCCAGATTAGGCACCTGAGAACTACTAGTCTCTGGTTAAATGTAGCATGGGCTTGAAATAATTCCTCAAGCTACTCACAGATTCATCAGCAAAATATAAAAGTCTTACCAGTTGGAGGAGCACAAACTCTAACCAATGACTGAATGAACATTAAGCTATGCTGAGCCAGTGATAACTTCTAGGAAGCCAGCCTTAAAAACAAAAACAAAGAAGGGGAGTTACTAGGCAGTGACCTCAAAAACAGCCCACTTTGGAAGAAGGAGATTTCAAGTATTAGTCCAAGCAAACTTTATACAAATAAACTTAAAAAACCCAGCAACATCAACAAACTCCTGAGAAGAAGAGGACACTAATCAGAATCCAGAGTTGCTACATTATATTACTTAAAATGTTCACTTTTCAGGGGAAAAAAAGAGACATGCAAATAAGCAGGATAGTGTGACCCTTATACATGAAAATGATGAGCAACAGAAATTGCCTTTGAGAGGGTCCAAGATTTTGAATGCAGCAGACAAAATTCTTCAAATACCTATTGTAATAACTTGGAAGAATGAAAGGAAACCATGTTTAGAGAATTAAGGGAAGGTGTGACAATAATGACTTATCAAGTAGAGATTATCAATAAAGAGAAACTACCTTAAAAAATGGAAATTCTGTCATTGAAAAGTACAGTATCTACTATTAGAAATTCACGGAAGGGCTCAAATACCTTGAGCTGCTAGGAAAAAAGAAAAGAATTGGAAAACCAGACGGTAGATCATTCAAGATTATTAAATCTGAATAATAGAGAAAAGAAGGCTGAAAGATGATTCAATCCTCAGAGTTATGGGAAAACTGTTAGCATATGAATATACATGTAATGAGAGTATCAGAAGAAAAGGAGAGTTAAAATGGGACAGAAAAAATATTTAAAGAAATAATGGCTGAAAACTTCAACATATGAAGAAAACCATTAATCTGCATAACCAAAAGCTCAACAAATTCCAAGCAGGATAAACACAAAAAGATCCACACTCAGATATATCATAGTCAAACTGTTTCAGGACAAAGACAAAGATAAAATCTTAAAGGCAATAGGGTAAACATACATCTTCACATACAAGGGATCCCCAAAAAGATTAACAAGTGACTTCTCATCAGAAATTATAAAGGATTAAAAAATGAAATTATGGAGGGTAGAAGGCAGTGGAACAACATATTCAAAGCACTGAGGGGGGTGAAATCTGTCATCCAAGAATCCTATATGCAGCAAAATTATCTTTTAAAAAATAAAGGCAAGGGGAAATCAAGTCCTGGCATGACAGCATAGGAAGCTCTTGTGACCTGCTCCCCCAGAGAAACTGATGAAAATTATTTAAAAAAAAAAAAAACATAAAATTTCTGGAAAGGGTCCTAAAGACAAATAGCAAATGAAGAAATTCTATGAAAATTTAGTAAGAAAAGTGAACGTGTGGCAGATGAATCAAGGCTGCATCTTCTTTTTCCACTTCCCAGTTCAGCAAGGCCAAGAATACAGGATTTCCTCTCCCTCTAGCTCCCAGTCAGAGGGCTTTCTTCCCAGAAGGAGCAAAACTTCATTTCTCATCCTGCCTCCATCTTCTTATTGCTGAAACTAAGGCCCACGTAAGTGTAGTTGAGAAGTGGAGAGCGCCCTTTTTGTACTCAGCCCCCACTTATAAAAAGAAGGCTCTGTCAAGAGCACTGCATGCTGAGAATACAGGGATCCCGCTCATCCTTTATTTGACTCATTACGTGGGGGTTCCATGATAGGAGGGGCAAACCAAGACCTCAGGCTAGCACTTCCACCTAGTGCTAACCTGCTAGATTTGTTGTTGGAAACTGGGCACTTTAGATAACATATTAGAAGGAAGTTTTCCATTTCCCCTTACCAGCAGCTTCAGATCACTGGCTAACCAAATCTGCCTGAGGAGAGAAGCTGGCTATAAAATAGATAACTCTTAATCTCTTTTCAAAGAAATGATGTCATTGGCCACAGAATGGAGAAGATCAAGCCTAAGGTGACCCTCAGAACAATGGAATCTGTGGTGGAAAGCAATTGAGAGAACAATCTTGGATTTAATGTAAATATAGCCCAGACTTTAGGTCATTTTGTTAGAAAGAAACAAGGAATACGACAACTTAGAGGAGTCTTCCTGGGGTAAGAACAAATATCACACACGGACATCTGAAACTATTCCTTCAAAGGAGCCACATTTGATTGGATTTGTCTGTAGAGCAATTTTTCCCGAGGCATTATTGGGAACAATAAAAAAATCAGTCAGCATTAGTGCAATATAACAGAGAAAGGGGAAAAGAGAGGCCCATTAATATCACTGTCATCCCAAGTGACTGTAGACTTAACCCCAAACTACAACTTGATGAGAAGAACCAGGCTTTACAGTGTGGAGAATAACTAGACTTTACTAAAAAAATTTAGCCAGACACTAAAACATAAACAAGTAAATAACAATAACAAGCCTGAGGTTGGGAGAGGATTTCTCTCCAGAGTTGCTACAATATATTATCTAAAGTGTCCAGTTTCCAACAACAAACTGAAGGATGTAAAGAAAAAGGAAAGTATGGGGTGCCTGGGTGGCTCAGTGGGTTAAAGCCTTTGCCTTCGGCTCCTCTGCCTTCATTCCTGGGATTGAGCCCCACATTGGGCCCTCTGCTTAGCAGGGAGCCTGCTTCCCCCCTCTCTCTGCCTGCTTCTCTGCCTACTTGTGATCTCTCTTTCTC
This sequence comes from Procyon lotor, assembly GCA_028646535.1. Taxonomy (NCBI): domain Eukaryota; kingdom Metazoa; phylum Chordata; class Mammalia; order Carnivora; family Procyonidae; genus Procyon; species Procyon lotor. The sequence goes on from JAQQSY010000037.1 coordinate 26,255, forward strand.
TGTCAAATAAATAAATAAAATCTTAAAAAAAAAAGGATAATTCATGTACTAGAAAAAGCAGGCAACATAAACTATCTGGAGAGTAGTTAGATGTGTGATTTAAAACAAAACGACTTTAAAACACCCATTATAAATATGTCAGAGAACTAAAGGAAAGCATGAGAAAAAGAAGTAAAGGAAAATGTGATGACAGTGTTGAATCAAGGAGAATACTAATAAAGAGGAAAAATTCTAAAAGAGAATCAAATGGAAATTTTGTAGTTGAGAGTACAGTAATTGAAATTTTAAAATTCACTGGAGGGCTTTAATGGTACATTTCAACTGGCAGAAGAAAGCATTAGCAAACCCGAAGGCAAATTGAGAGAGATGGTGCAAACTAAAAAACAGAGAGGAAAGAATGAATGAAAATGAACATGGCCTGAGAAAAATGTGGGACAATCATCTATTGCACCAACACAGGTGCACCTGAATGAGAGGAGAGTGAAAAAGGAGTAGAAAAATATTCATAGAAGTAATGGCGGAAAACCGCCTAAATTTATTGAAAAACAATGAGCCACATATCTCAGATGTCAAGTAAGATAAACACAAAAAGATCCACAAACTGATTTACCATAGTAAAAATACTGAAAGTAAAAAGCAAAGAGAAAATCTTGAACACAGCAAGAAAAAAAAGACTCATAACTTACAATGAAACCCCAATTATATTAACAGATGACTTTTCAGCAAAAACAATGGAACAAAGAAAGCAGTGGCATGCTGTGCTCAAAGCGCTTTAAAAAACGAAGTCCATTAAGAATCCTTTATGTGGAGTGAAATAAGCCAAGTGGAGAGAGTCAATTATTTTATGGTCTCACATGTGGAGCGTAAGGAAAAACATGGAGGGCATTGTGGGAAGGAAAGGAAGGGTGAATGGAGGGAAATGGGAGGGGGAGATGAACCATGAGAGACTGTGGACTCTGAGCAACAAACTGAGGGTTTGGGAGGGGTTGTGCGAGCCTGGTGGTGGGTATTGAGGAGGGCATGTATTGTATGGAGCGCTGGGTGTGGTGCATAAACAATGACTCTTGTAACACTGAAAAAATAAGATAAAAGTATGGGGGAAAAATAAAGAATCCTGTATCCAGCAAATCAAATGATATCCTATATCACTTAACAAGTGGGCGAGCCTGGTGGTGGGTATTAAGGAGGGCACGTATTGCATGGAGCACTGGGTGTGGTGCATGAACAATTAGTCTTGTAACAGTGAAAAAATAAAATAAACATATTTGGGGGAAAAAAGTAAGTAAAGACTTCTGTTGTTTAAAAAAAACAAACTAATAAAACTGGGAGAATCTGTTGCTTTCAGTCAGGCATACAGAAAAAGCTAAAGGAAGCTCTTTATAATGAAAAAAATAACACTAGACACTAATTTCAGTTGACATACAAAAAAACAAAGAGCAATAGTAAAGGTAATTTTGTCATTATGTGAAACAGAATAAATGCATATTTTTCTAATTTCCTTTTACATGTGATTTAAAAAGCAATTGTAAGAAATAATATGTATATAATGTAATATTGGACTTATCACATATAGAAATGCAATATATATATAATATATTTGTCATTAACAGCACAAAGGAGACGAGAGGGAGCAAAGCTGCACTGTGACTAAAGAAATGACCACAGATGATAAGGTAATAATTATAATGAATTGTTGAGTTTGTTGTGGGTTTTTTTGAGTTTTCTTTATAAATTTTTTAATATTTTATTTATTTATTTGACAGAGAGAGATCACAAGTAGGCAGAGAGGCAGGCAGAGAGAGGGGGGAAGCAGGCTCCCTGCTGAGCAGAGAGCCCGATGCGGGGCTCGATCCCAGGACTCTGAGATCATGACCTGAGCCAAAGGCAGAGGCTTTAACTCACTGAGCCACCCAGGCACCCCTTTTTTTGAGTTTTAATACTAATAGATATAATACACAAAACAATATCACAAAAAGAGGAAATTGAATCTATACAGTGTATGTTTCTATATATAAGTGCAATAACACAAGTGTAAATCTGAAGCTAATTCTAATACATTAAGATGTATAAAATAAACCCTATATAGTGACCACCAAAAATCTCCAAAAATATAGTAAAAATATCACTTAGTGGAACTAAAATGCTGTATCAGAAATATCACTTAACACAAAATAAAGCAGTAAAAGAGAAATAGAAGAACAAAAAAGATGTGAGACAGAAAACAAAAACTAAAATGTTAGATATAAACTCAACCACATAAATGATAGGATTAAATGTGAATGGATTACTTACTCCAATCAAAAGTCAGAGTTTGTCAGACTAGATTTAAAGGAATGATCCAACTGTATGCTGTCTGCAAGACACACAGATTGAAAGATAAAAATATATTTTTAAAAAATAGTGGGAAAAATATAAAGAAACATAGAAAAAGATTTTTTAAATTTCTCATCTAGCTAATGGGACAAAATATTATATATAAACAGTACTACCCTTTCACTTGAGCAAGAGAGATCACACTTTAAAGGTCCCAAATACCACAAACAAACCAAGACTAACAAACATATGCCACAACATGATCCTTCCATCTTGAGATTAACACAGTTCAGGCCCACGCAAATGTTTCTCTATATTTCTTGACGTATGTCCTTAAAACAAAGAATGAAAGAATATAAAGGTCATGAAGATTTGTGGATTGTGCCACTGCCAACATCTGAGACCAAGTAGACGTTAGAATACACGGAGGTTTTTGTTTTTGTTTTTGTTTTTGTTTTAAAGATTTTATTTATTTGACAGAGAGAAACACAGCGAGAGAGGGAACACAAGCAGAGGGAATGGTAGCAGGAGAAGCAGGCTTCCTGCGGAGCAGGGAGCCCGATGCGGGGCTCCATCACAGGACCCTGGGATCATGACCTGAGCCTAAGGCAGATGCTTGACGACTGAGTCACCCAGGCGCCCCGAGTACACAGAGGTTTTAATCAGTGAAAGCACTCAGGCAAAATAAGTAAGTAAGTAATAAAGAAAAATTAATTTTCTCTCAGAAAGCATGAATGCAATAAATTCTCAGATAACGAAGTCCTATTTCCGAATGATGACAACCACTCACTTTCTTCCTTTTCTCTGTGTTCTAATTTGTTTCCAGAAGTATGAAATTTCATGGTATTTCCCACATTTGCATTTTTGTTGAGGATGATTTATAATATTAAACAATTCATATCACTTTTAAATATGTGTATACAATGTATATGTGTAAAACACATATGTGTAAAATATGTACTTATATACATCTATACATGTATGTATATACATGTGTGTGCATACACGTGTATACATACATATATATATATGGACATAACATGTATGATTCTTTACATTTAGGAACTATATGAACATTGAATGTATCTATTCTAGAAATTGAAAACAACACAATCAAATCGATCAAAGGACACATATGTAATCTGATTTTTTTTTTTTTGCTTAGTATGGTAGTGTGAACATTGTCTCTTACAACATAATATCTAACTTATCCCCTATTTCTGGACATCTATGTCATTTCCAACTTTTGCTTCCATAATCAGGGTTTTGATAAACAGCATTACTTTGCAAACACTCATGTGATAATTTTCTAGAAATTACTTGCTGAGTTAAAGGGAATGCAAAATTTTTAACATGGACTATACTACTATACAGTGATTGGTAATTATTTTAATTAAGTAGATTTGGTAGACATTTGAGTAATAGTGTCTTAATTTTAAAAAATCTTATGTATAATACTCCATTATCTTTTTTTGGGTTTTTCACATAAATAGCCATATTTAATTCATTACAGAAAAAAGTCATGAATGCCAGATAATCAAATTCTATCTCAAAAATGCCCATGGCTTTGGTTGATCTAAAAACAGACAGTCCTAGTAAACTCAGAATGTTTTAAGAGATGTCCCAACACACTTGGACAGAATAAGTATACGTTTATCATGTGTGCATGTATTTGTATTTGATATTACATTGATTTGTTTTATTTATTTAAATTACTATTACAATACATATGTGTTATAAAGACATCTGAGTGGGCAGCCACATGCACAAATGAGCTGTGACTTAGAGCATTTCTCTCATTTGAAGCCTCTGTAGTTCAAAGAGAAATTTTATGCTTTGGGTAAGTATTTATTTACAAAAGGAAACTAATAGCAACAAAACTTCTTACCATTTCTTTTTAAAAATCAAGTTTACTCTAAGTGAAAACACAATAAGTATTCAGTAATAGAGAACAGAACTTAAGTTATTGAATAAAAACTATTTAATACCAGATAACAGAATAGTCACTCAAAGGAAAGCTCATCTTAAACTATTTATAGCATAACCATCTTCTGTTGTAGGAAGGCTTTTATGTACTCCTTGGTTCTCTGGGTTATTTCTACCAACATATGTATAATCCTTTTGTGTGATTTTGAAGAGAACTTTTCAACCAAAAAAATACATTGTCCAATTCATCTATTAAACTTTAAAGTTCAGGGGCACCTGGGTGGCTCAATCATTAAGCGTCTGCCTTCGGCTCAGGTCATGATCCTAGGGTCCTGGGATCGAGCCCCGCATCGGGCTTCCTGCTCTGCAGGAAGCCTGCTTCTCCCACTACCATCCCCTCTGCTTGTGCTCCCTCTCTCGCTGTGTTTCTCTCTGTCAAATAAATAAAATCTTTAAAAAAAAAACCAAAACTTTAAAGTTCATTTACACAAAAATGTTAATGTCAAATTGGCCAAAATTTGACTCATCATCCGTATTTTGTTACTATTTTTTACAAGAAAACGTTAATAACTGTCTTCACATAACACCATACTAAAAACTAGTAAGTATTCACTCATTAATTAGGAGTTTCAAACTGAAGCATACCTGATGTAAAACTGCATTAAATAGAATTCCTGCAAAAACATGCTTTACAGGTCATGTAGTTTCAGTATTTGCATGCTAATTTAATACTCATCCTTTGACTTAAGCACAAGTATACAGAAATGATGCACTATAGACAAAAAGTAGATATTTTACCTCATGCCCCCACAGTTCCCTCTGCTACATCTTTTTTTCAAACATCTCTGTGCTGTGGTCTGAATGTATGTGTTCCACCTTAAGAAAGAGGCCCTCTTCTACCATGTGGAGAACACAGTAAGAAGACACCTTCTATGAACCAGAAAAAAAGGCTCTCAACAGAGTTTGACATGTTGTTGCCTTGATAGTGAAATTCTCAGACTTTGAAACTGTAGTTAGTATGTGATCCAGTCTGTAGTGTTTTGTTATATGCACTAGGAGACTAACCCTATTCTGTTCACTGACAAATCCTCTGGTTAAATGAAGCTCTAGTAAGTCATCGAAAGGAGACTTCTGTTTCCCAGACCATGTTGTGACTTTTAGCCTCTTTTTGGACTATTTAAAAAAAAAATGCTAATGGTGAATTTAGCCCATGTTAGATAGCACCTCACATATTAGTAAAACCCCACGAGTTATGACTTCAGTCGGCAAACCCAATAACCAGAACTTAAAAACTAAGCTAACACAGGCCCACTTGGGGTAAATATCAGAGTGAAAGTGAAGTTGTGAGTGTATGACAGGGCAGGAGTCTTGATTTTAATAAGAAAAGCTGTCTGTGAAGATTCTGTCCTCAGATTATTCAGGATTTTCTTTGAAACCTAAGACATTTCTCTGCTTTCCAAAACAACCCAAGAAGACATACAATTGCTCCCAATGATTGTCCTGAAAATTAAGACCCCTCTATCCTCGCTTCACTGTGGCCAGAGCTACTTACCCTTATCCTTGGCCTTTGCGATTTTCCTTAACCCAAGTTAATTTCAGGCTATACTAAAATCAGAAAAGCGCACTGACTCTAAATGCCTTCCACCCCTATTAGTGGTAGCTGGACAGAAATGTCACCACCTTGAAGAAATGGCTCTGCCAGCGCATTTAGCAAGCTTTCATATATTGTTTTAATTAGGCAGAACTGTACAAAAAAAAAGTATTTTGAAAATAAGCAGGGCATTAATATAAAAAGTAATTTTTCAGGAACTACAACTATTTTTTATTAACTTCATACTATTGCATTTGAAGGAATATGGTCCAATAATTACATCCCTAGACACTTTAAATCTATATTCTCATAAAGCACACATTGTTTTTTTTCTTCCTAAAGTAAGGGAATCATACTACAAAAAAAGACAGATAAAAAAACAGATGGACACATTTATTTTTAACTTATTGCAAATGGAAAGCATTTGAATCATCAT
>JAQQSY010000037.1:32620-52886 GCA_028646535.1 Procyon lotor
GGGGGTTGGGTGAGCCTGGTGGTGGGTATTGAGGAGGGCACGTACTGCATGGAGCACTGGGTGTAGTGCAAAACAATAAATCTTGTAACACTGAAAATAAATAAATAAATAAAATTTAAAAAAAATTTAAATTGCTACTTATTTGTTATAACTAAAATATGCTATCCAGTCTTAGCAAAGATGAGAGACTGAGAGTAGAGGCTGAAACACTGACTTGGTTTCAGGGGTGACTCAATCCAGTTTCCTTTGCTTTGGTTTGGATTCTCTGTGCAATATGGAAATCTACATTGATCATGATGTGAAAACATTATGAGATCACCTTATCTCATTGGCAGATCAGTGGAATAAGAATGATGATAAGAGCTTGAGTTGTCCTTCCTTCCATTTGAATGTAGATGGATGAGCTGATTTACAGTTAAGCATCCCTATTTTTTCTCAGTAAAATAGAGAAGTGGAACATAACATTCATCCTCACCCTACATTTTCAACTGCTGGCAAAATGTGGCAATTGTAAGGTCCTTGGACAAGTCAACTTTCTTATAGTTGATCTTCACAGCCCTTCCCAACCCAATAATTGTATAGTGGTTGTGATAGCCAGCTTCTGAGATGATCCTCAGTGATTTCTGCCTCTTAGAATTCATACCTTTGTGTAGTCGCCTTCTATCTCTTCCCAGAATTGGTCTGTGTGACTAAAACATATGACAAAAATGATGGTGTGCTATTTCTGAAATAAATAAGGTTATAAAGGAATGCATCTTCTCTCTATCCTTCCCTCTCTCACTCTCTCCCTCTTTCCTGGACCTCTTGCCCTGGAAAAAGTGAATGCAGCTACCAGAGCAGAGACTCACAAGTGGAAACCATCATAGGAACCAGTACCAGCAATGGAGAACCTGAATTATAATTGAAGAATTGCTGAAAGCTCAGCGTAGACAACTCTGAGAGTTAAAAACTCCCGGGGACCTAGTCATAGAAGGGCCCTACTTATTATAGGATTTACCTCCAGCAGTTAAACCAGGTTCCCACAGTAAATATCAGAGAAAAATAACCTGTGATTCTGGCAGGAAAAGTGAAGGAGAAAGCCTTTCTCAGACAAACAAAAATTGAGGGAATTTGTTGCCAGTAGACCTACCTTGAAAAAAATGTTAAGAGAAATTCTTTAGAAAAAAGGAAAACTATATAGGACAGAAATTTGGATCTAAATAAAGAAAGGAAGAGCATCAGAAAAGGAATAAATGAAATAAAATGTTATTTTGCCACTATAGGATGCTCACACTACTTACAAAGTGGTGTACTATTATTTTAAATTGGACCTGAATTTGTTATAAATGTACATTGCAAACACTAAGACAACTACTAGAAATTATTTTTATAGAAGTATATCTGATAAGCTAAGAAAGGAGATAAAATGGATTCATATAAAATGCACAATTAAAACCACAAAATACAGAAAAAGAGTGGAAGACAAAAATAAGAACAAAGAAAAGGGCAACAAATAGGAAACAGTAATGAATGTGGTAGCTATTAATCCAATTATATAAATAATCACCTTGAAGCAATATGACAGATATTAATCCAATTATATCAATAATCTTTACATGAACTAATAAAAGAGATTGTCAGAGTGGATCAAAAACCAATATCGAATATAGGTTGTCTACAAGAAACCAAAAAGTAAATGGATGGAGGGGCACCTGGGTAGTTCAGTTGGTTAAGCGTCCAACTTTGAATTTTGTCTCAGGTCATGATCTCAAGACCATGAAATTGAATTCTGTATTGGGCAGCACACTCAGTGGGGACTCTGCTAAAATTATCCCTCTCCCTCTGCTCCTCTCTCTTCTCTCTTAAGTAAATAAATAAATCTTTTTTTAAGTAAATATGTGGAGAAAATATAGTATGTTAATTTCAGACAGAGCAGACTTCAAAGGAAAAAAAGTTAACAGGGACAAAGAAGGGCACTACATAATAATAAACATGTTAATTTCCCCAAGAAGTCATAACTATCTTTAATATGTATGTGCCTAGCAACAGTATTAAACTACACAATGCAGAAACTAATAGAGATGAATATGCTATCAAAGTTTAAGAATTCAACAGCTTTCTATCAGAAATTAACAGGAGCAGCAGTCAGAATATCAGTAAGAACATAGCTGAATTTAACAACACCATCAATCCACTGAGTATAATTAACATCTATAGACTACTTTATCCAACATATCAGATTACACATTCTTCTCAAGTTCATAAAGAACATTCAGCCAGATAGATCACATTCTGAACCATAAAACATACCATGACAAATGTAAACAAAACAAAACAAAACAAATAGAAATCATAAAATATCTGCTCTCAGACAGCAATTACATAAACTAAAAATTAATAACTGAAAGATAACTGAAAAATCCCAAAACACATGGAGATTAAACAACACACTAAATAACATATGTATCAAAGAAAGAATATCAAGAGTAATTAAAAAAACAAAAACAGTGTTGAAGTTGAAGAGTTCTTTATAGATCTTAGATATCAGACCTTTGTCTGTAGTGTCATTTATGAATATCTTCTCCCATTCTGTGGGTTGCCTGATTGTTTTGTTGACTGTTTCCTTCACTGTGCAGAATCTTTTGATCTTAATGAAGTCCCAAAAGTTCATTTTTGCTTTTGTTTCCTTTGCCTTTGGAGACATGTCTTGAAAGAAGTTGCTGTGGTGAACAAATAGGGGGGAGCAGCAAGATTGCAGAGGAGTGGGAGGCTGAGATAGTGTCGGATCCCAGAAGTTCAGCTGGATAGTTATCAAACCATTTTAAATGCCTGCAAACTCAACAGAATATTGTTGAAGAACAGCAATTCTAGGAGCAGAAAATCAACCACTTTCCAGAAGGTAGGACATGTGGAAAAAGTGAATCCAAAGTGACAGGAAGATAGATTGCAGGGGGAGGGGCCAGCTCCCAGCAGCCATAGAGCAGTGCAGCATAAATTGGAACTTTTTTTTTAAAGATTTTTTTTTAAAGAGTTTATTTATTTGACAAAAAGAAACACAGCGAGAGAGGGAACACAAGCAGAGGGAACGGTAGCAGGAGAAGCAGACTTCCTGCCGAGCAGAGAGCCCGATGCGGGGCTCGATCCCAGGACCCTGGGATCATGACCTGGGCCGAAGGCAGACGTTAATGACTGAGCCACCCAGGCGCCCCTTAAAGATTTTTTTTATTTATTTATTTGACACAGAGAGAGAGATCACAAGTAGGCAGAGAGGCAGGCAGAGAGAGAGGGGGAAGCAGGCTCCCCGATGAGCAGAGAGCCCGACCGGGCTTGATCCCAGGACCCGAGATCACGACCCAAGCCAAAGGCAGAGGCTTCAACCCACTGAGCCACCCAGGCGCCCCACAAATCAGAACTTTTAGAAGTCTGCTCCACTGAGGGACATCGCTCCAGAGGCTAAGAGGGGAGTTTAGCTGTCATGGGAACAGTGTGGTTTCAGGACCTGTGGGGTCACAGAGGGACCAGGGGTGTCTGAGGGTTGCAGGGCTCCCAGGGAAGCCAACAGCAGAGATGGAGCCGTGCACTGGGCTATCATCTCGGGCTCACCTTAGACCATGTGAGGAACAGTCAAGCTACTACTCTTTGAGCAGGGACCCCAGAAGGGGCAGCTCCAGAGAGACTCCTTCCTTCCTTCTTCTTTCGGGAAAAGCAACGGAGCACGTGGCAAGAATCTGCTGGGTTTAGAGACTCCAGACGGGGCCGTACGCCAGAGACAGAAATGCTTGGTCACAGGCAGAGTGAACTTGGAGCGTGGCCAGAGACGAGGGAGATAGGAGTGACTGCTCTTCTCTGAGAGCGCACTGAAGAGCCAGGCCCTGAGCTCTCTGCTCCTATAGGCCAGAGACTGGGAGGCAGCCATTTTCATTCCTGGCCTCCAGGGCGATATGGAAAGCATTCAGGGAACAAAAGCTCCCAAGAGCGAATCTGAACAGATTGCTTGGCCTGGCCCCTGGCAAAGGTGGTGCAATTCCACCTGGCAAAGACATCTGGGAATCACAGCAACAGGCCCCTCCCCCAGAAGATTAGCAAGAATATCCAGCCAAGACCAAGTTCATCAGTCAGTGAAAACTGCGGAACTCCAGAGTTAGGGGGAAAAAAAAGCAGCACGTAGAATTCATGGCTTTTTTCCCCATGATCCTTTAGTCCTTCAGAGCTGAACTTCTTAAATTTTGGTTTTTTTCTTGTTGTTCTTTTTTGTTTCTTTGTTTTTTGTTTTGTTTTGTTTTGTTTTATTAATTTTTCCTCTTTCCTATTTTGGCATTTTTTAACTAGTATCTTATCAATACCTTTTAAAAAATCTTTTCTAATTTTCACTGTTACATTCATATTTTATCCTCTCATTGTATTCAACCTTATTTTTTGTATACATATAGTTTTTTTTTTCCTTTAAAATTTTGGGATACAATTTCTTCTAATAGATCAAAATATACCCTAAATCTAGCATACGGCTTGGTTCTAGTCTCCAGCCTGATCACATTATCACATTCTTTCCTCTTTTATTTTTTTTCTCTTTTTTCAACCAACCTCTTATCAATCCCTTTTTTAGAATCTTTTTTAATTTTCATCTTTACCCTGATATTCCATCCCTTCATAGTGTTTACCCTTATTTTTGTATATTTATAAGTTTTTCCTTTCTTTAAAATTTTGGGAGGTAGTTTCTTCTAACAGACCAAAAACACCTCAAATCAGGTTTGGGGCTCTGTTCTAATCAAAAGTCTAATATATATACATATATTTTTTCTTTTTGTCTTTTTTGTTTTAATTTTTTTCTCTTTTTTATTTCCCCTCTTTTTTTTCTTCAACCCCTGGTTTCAACTCTCTTCTGATTTTTCTGGGGTTCTTGGTACCCTTTTAGCATTTTGCTCTCTTACTCATCTATTCTTATCTCAATAAAATGACAAAGTGAAAAAACTCACCACAAAAAATATAATAAGAGGTAGTACTGACAGCTAGGGACCTAGTCAATACAGACATTAATAATATGTCAGAAATAGAGTTCAAGGGGTGCCCGGGTGGCTCAGTGAGTTAAAGCCTCTGCCTTCAACTCAGGTCATGATCTCACGGTTCTGGGATCGAGGCCTGGATCAGGCTCTCTGCTCAGCAGGGATCCTGCTTCTCCCTCTCTCTCTGCTTGCCTCTCTCCTTACTTGTGATCACTCTCTTCTCTGTCAAATAAACAAATAAAATCTTTAAAAATATATTAATTTTAGATCTTTCTTCTTTTCTGATACATTTATTCAATATTATAGATTTCCCTCTAAGCACTGCTTTCACTGCATCACACAAATTTTGATGTTCTGTTTTCATTTTTTAAAATTTTATTTCATTTTTTCCTTGTACTAAGATTCATTGTTCATGCACCACACCCAGTGCTCCATGCAATACTTGCCTCCTCAAAACCCACCACCAGGCTCACCCAACCCCCCATCCTCTCTTCCCTCCAAAACCCTCAGTTTGTTGCTTAGAGTCCAGTCTCTCATATTTCGTTTCCCCCTCTGAATTCCCTCAATTCACCCTTTCTTTCCTTCTCCCAATGTCCTCCCTGTTTTTCCTTATGCTCCACACATAAGTGAAACCATATGATAATTGACTCTCTCTGCTTGACTTAATTCACTCCACATAATCTCTTCCAGTCCTGTCCATGTTGATATGAAAGTTGGGTATTCATCCTTTCTGATGGAGGCATAATATTCCATTGAATTTTACTCTTCTTTTAAAAATATATTTCATCTATCATTGCCATGTGTTTCAAATGGTAGTGGGGTATGACAGTGTGGGAGTCCAGAAAATGAATTTACACTGCTATCTTGACCACAATATAAGTGCTGCACATGGCTGTCCTGTGTCCTCCTTTCCTTCTCTCCCTTTGCTTAGAGGACCCCTTTCAAGATTTCCTGTAGGGCTGGTTTGGTGTTTGCAAATTCTTTTAGTTTTTGTTTTTCCTGGAAACTTTTTATCTCTCCATCTATTTTCAGTGACAGCCTAGCTGGATATAGTATTCTCGGCTGCATATTTTTTCTCATTTAGTGCTCTGAATATATCATGCCAGTCCTTTCTGGCCTGCCAGTTCTCTGTGAATATGTCTGCTGCCCACCTAATATTTCTGCTTTTGTATGATAAGATGTCTTGTTCCGAGCTGCTTTCAGGATTTTTTCTTTGTCACTAAGAGTTGTAAGTTTTACTATTAGATGAAAGGATGTGACCTATTTTTATTGATTTTGAGGGGGGTTCTCTGTGCTTCCTCAATTTTGATGCTTCTTATTCATCTTAGGAGGGGTCCTTTCTGCCTCTTGGACTCAAATGCTTGTTTCCTTCCCCAGTTTAGGGAAGTCCTCAGCTACAATTTGTTCAAATATACTTTCTAGTCTTCTCTCTCTCCACTCCCTTGGAGATCCCAATAATTCTGACATTGCAAAATTTCATGGTATCATTAATCTCTTCAAGTCTTTTTTCATGGGCTACTAGCTGACTATCCCTGTTTTCCTCAACTTCCTTCCTTTCCATCAGTTTATCTTCTAGATCACTTTGTCTCTCTTCTGCCTCATTTACCCTGTCAGAGAATCCAGTTTAGACTGCACCTCATTCATAGCATTTTTAAGTTTGGCCTGATTAGATATCATTTCTGCCTTTAGGGTTTCTATATTGTCACTAATCCTTTTGTCAAGCCTAGCTACTGACTCTATGATTGCTTTCCTGAATTCTATCTCTGACATCTTGCTTATATCCATATCCATTAGGTCTGTGACAGAGGAGATTGTCTGTGGTTCTTTGTTGAGAGTTTCTCCTCCTAGTCATTCCATAAAAGGATGGTTGAGAAAATGAGCAGAGTCCAAAATATCAACGACAACCCAAGCAAAATTCACCCTAGAAAAAATCTGAAGTTTTCAGAAGCTACCACAGATAGGCAAAAAAAAAGCCAATATGATCCAAAACAATAAAAAAGGATGGGGGGGACTATAATCTCTCAGGGTGGACAAAGTAGGGTGATCTGCCCTTTCCTGATGGATTTTTGGTCTGTGTGTTAGAAGATACTACATCTCAAATCAGAAAATATATATACACACACACATACATATATATGTATATATATAATATTTAATATATTTTAATTATTAATATATATAATATGATGTATACAGATAAAATTGAATAGAGTGAAAAATGGACTAGTATGGGGCATAAATCTATAAAACATAGATATGAAAAAATAAAAGTTAAAAAATGACTTAAAAACATAACTTGGGAAATAAGAATCTATTTGAAATAGGAAAAGGGTAAGAAAAGAAAAAAAAAGAAAAAGAAAAAAGGAAAGAGGCAAAAAATAAATGTGAAGTTTTAGCCTGAAGTATGAAAGAGTTGTGATGGAACACCTAGAGCTCACTATATTATTTTCCCCTGACGCTGGAGTTTTACAGTCTTGTGTGAAATAAGCTTGTCATTCCTTCCTGTCATTCACCTGTTCTTCCTGTCTGTCTTCTGGGGTAGAGGTCTCCTGCTCAGCTTCTCAGGCATCTTTGCCTGGATGGAGTTGCCCCACCCCTTGTCAGGAAGATGGGCTTAATGTAAGCTGGTCCTCTGCATGGCTTTTCTTCTCTGATGGCTTTCCACTTCTTGTTAAAGGGTCAGAGCAAATATGGCCAAGTGAGAATCTCTGGCCCAGAAAGCCACAAGTTCATAGTCCCTAGTCTTCAATAAGCTCTCAGAGTCAAACTGTCTCCACTTGGGCTATTCATGCCTAAGGCAACTTTCCCTGGGAGGAATTCCAGGGATGGTGAGTGTCCTGTGATTTGTGCCTTTGCAATTACAAGCAGCTGTGGGCTTGTGCATACACCTTCTTCCTCAGCTCCCAGGTCATGCTGGGTGCTGCCCCAGTGTCCTTTCAGGGGCCACATGGCCTTGAGAGCTGTTGCTCAGTTGTGGGTGCAGCCTCTGTGTGAGCCAAACCACCAAATCCTGCAGTTTGTGCTGGCTGCAACTCTCTCTGGAGGAGTTCCAGGGGCCCACTAGTGTTTTTGCACTTTGTGCCTTCGTAATCATTAGACAATCTGAACGGACCAATAACCAGCAAGGATATTGAAGCAGTAATCAAAAACCTCTTGATAAACAAGAGTCCAGAGAGAGGTGGCTTCCCAAGGGAATTCTACCAAACACTTAAAGAAGAAATAATACCTATTCCACTGAAGCTATTTCATAAAATAGAAATGGAAGGCCAACTTCCAAACTCATTCATTTTTTTAAGATTTTATTTGCGAGAGAAAGCAAGCATGAGAGGGGAGAAGGTCAAAGGGAGAAGCAGACTCCCTATGGAGCTGGGAGCCTGATAATGGGACTTGATCCCAGGACTCCAAGATCATGACCTGAGCCAAAGGCAGTCACTTAACCAACTGAGCCACCCAGGCACCCTTCCAAACTCATTCTATGAGACCAGCATTGTCTTGATCCCAAAACCAGACAAAGATCCCATCAAAATGGATAATTACAAACCAGTATCCCTAATGAACATAGATGCCAAAGTACACAACAAGATCCTAGGCAATATCATCCAACAGTATATTAAAAGGATTATTCACCACAACCAGGTGGGATTTATTCCTGAGATGGAAGAGTGGTAAAACATTCAAAATCAATCAGTGTGATAGAACACATTAACAAAAGAAGAGACCAGAACCATATGATCTACTCAACTGATGCAGAAAAAGCACTTGACAAAATACAGCATCCTTTTCTGATTAAAATTTTTTGAAGTATAGGGATAGAGGGACCATATCTCAACAGCATAAATGCCATCTATGAAAAGCCCACAGTGGATAGCATTCTCAATGGGGAAAAACAGAGAGCTTTTCCCTTAAGGTCAGGAGCATGACAGGGATGCCCACTTTCACCACTACTTTTCAACATAGTACTAGAAGTCCTAGCCTCAACAATCTGACAATAAAAAGAAAAGACATTGAAACTGGCAAAGAAGTCAAATTCTCTCTCTTTGTAGATGACAAGATACTTTCTATGGAAAACCCAAAAGACTCCACTCCCAAATTACTAGAACTCTCATAGCAATTCAGCAATGTGGCAGGATACAAAATCAATGCACAGAAATCAGTTGCTCTTCTATACACTAACAATGTAACTGAAGAAAGAGAAATTCCATTTAAAATAGTACCAAAAACCCTAAGATACCTAGGAATAAACCATAAAATACCTAGGAATAAACTTAACCAAAGAGGTAAAGGATCTGTACTCTAGAAACTACAGAATACTTATGAAAGAAATTGAGGAAGACTAAGATGGAAAAACATTCTGTGCTCATGGTTTGGAAGAATAAACACTGTGAAAATGGCTATGCTGCCCAGAGCAATCTACAATTTCAAAGCAATCCCTATCAAAATACCATTGAGTTTTTCACAGAACTGGAACAAATGATCCTAAAATTTGTATGGAACCAGAGAAAAACCAGAATCACCAGGGGAATGTTGGAAAAAGAAAACCAAAGCCAGGGGCATCAGAATGCATGACTTCAAGCTATATTACAAAACTGTGATCATCAAGACAGCCTGGTATTGGCACAAAAACAGACACATAGATGAATGGAACAGAATAGAAAGCCCAGAAATGGACCCTCAACTCTATGGTCAACTAAACTGACAAATTAGGAAAGAATATCCAATAGAAAAGAGACAGTCTCTTCAATAAATGGTTCTGGGAAAATTGGACAACCACATGCAAAAGAATGAAACTGGATCGTTCTCTTACACCATACACAAAGATAAACTAAAAATAGATGAAAGACCTAAATATGAGACAGGAATCCATCAAAATCCTAGAATAAAGTAACCTCTTCAACATCAGCCACAGTAATTTCTTTCAAGACACGCCTCTAAAGGCAAAGGAAGCAAAAGCAAAGATGAACTTTTGGGACTACAAGATAAAAAGCTTCTGCACAACAAAGGACACAGTCAACAAAACAAACAGGCAACCCATGGAATCAGAGAAGATATTTGCAAATGACATAACAGATAAAGGGCTGGTATCCAATATTTATAAAGAACTTCTAAAACCCAACACCCAGAAAACAAATAATTCAATAAAGAAATTGGCAGAAGACATGAACAGACACATGAAAAAATCCTCAACATCACTAACCATCAGGGAAATACAAATAAAGACCACACTGAGATACCACCTTACACCAGTTAGAATGGCAAAAATTAACAAGGCAGGAAACACCAGTTAGAATGGCAAAAATTAACAAGGCAGGAAACAACAACAAACTAGAAATGCCATGATGTGGAGAAAGGAGAACCCTCTTACACTGTTGGTGGGAATGTAAGCTGGTATAGCCACTCTGGAAAACAGTATGGAGGCTCTTAAGAAGTTAAAAATAGAGCTACCCTATGACCCAGTAATTATACTAATGGGGTATTTACTACAAAGATACCGATGTAGTGAAAAGAAGGGGCACCTGCAGTCCAATGTTCATAGCAGCAATGTCCACAATAGCCAAACTATGGAAGGAGTTGAGATGTCCTTCAATAGATAAATGTATAAAGTAGATGTGGTTCATACATACAATGGAATATTATTTGGCCATCAAAAAGATGAATACCTCCACTTGCATTGATATGGATGGAATTGGAGGAGATGAAGCTAAGAGAAATAAGTCAGTCAGAGGAAGACAATTATCATATGGTTTCACTCATATGTGGAACATAAGGAATAGGGCAGAGGACCATAGGGGAAGGGAGGGAAAACGGAATGGAAATAAATCAGAGAGGGAGACAAACCTTGAGAGACTCTGGACTCTGGGAAAGAAACTGAGGGACACAGAAGTGAGGGGTTGAGGGGATAGGATAACCAGGTAATGAATATTAAGGATGTGATGAGCACTGGTTGTTATAGGCAACTAACGAATTTTTGAACACTACATCAAAAACTAATTATGTACTATATGTTGGCTAATTAAACACATAATGAAAAAATAAAATTAAAAAATAAAAACAGTACCACTTATATTAGCACCTCTCAAAAATAATATATACTTAAGTGTAAATCTAACAAATTATGTACAAGAGCTATATAAGAAAAACTACAAAACTCTGATCAATGAAATCAAAGAACTACATAAGTAGATATTCTATGTTCATGAATAAGAAGATATCAAGATGTCAGTTCTTCCCAACTTAACCTATATATTTAATGAAGTTCCAATCAAAATCCCAGAAAGCTTTTTTATGGACATCAACAAAGTGACTCTTAAAGTTTACATACAGAAGCAAAGGACCTAGTAGAGCCAAAATAATATTGAAGAATAAAATTGGAAGAGTGGCATAATCTGACATCGTCTTACAATAATGCTACAGTAATCAAAACGGTGTGTTATTGGTGAAAGAATAAACTAATAGTTCAATGGAACAAAATAGCCCAGATATAGACCCACATGAATGTAATCTGATAATCTTTGACAAAGGAACAAAAGCAATACAATGTTATTAAAAGGCCTTGGAACAACTGAACATCTACAAGTAAAAAAAAAAAAATAAAATAAAATCTTGCACTCTTCACAAAAATTAACTCAAAATGAATCATAGTATGGTGACTAGCATAACACAATAAAAATTTTTTAAAAATGAGTCATAAACCTAAATGTAAAATACAAAACCATAAAACTTCTAGAAGATAACATAGGAGAAGACCTTGATGACCTTAGATAATTTTAGATGCAACATAAAAACCATGATCTATGAAAGAAAGAGTCAATACACTGGACTTTATTAAAATTAAAAACCTTTATTCTGCAAAGGACAATGTCAAGAGAACAAGAAAAAAAAGCACAGACTGGGAGAAAATATCTGCAAAAGACGCATCTGATAAATAATTTTTATCTGTAACATGCAAAGAATTCTAAAAACCCAACAATCTGATTGAAGATATGCCTATGATCTTAATAGACCTTATCTAAGCAGAAATACAAATGGCAAGTAAGCACAGGGAAAGATGCTCCACATCATATATCATCAGGAATGATAATTAAAATAACACTAAGGTATCACTAATATCTCTTAGAATAACCAAGTTCAGGAACCCAGACAATATCAAATGCTGGTCAGAATGTGCAGCAAATATATGTAATTATATATACATACATAGTATGTATACATATATATGCAGTTATATATATGTATATATAACTATATTTATAGTTTATTTCTGAATGTTTATTAGTTTTGTTTTTAGATATATATAACTATATCAAAATATATAGCTTATATGTTTATACAGTTTATTTCTGAATGTCTATATAGTTTATATATAGCTTATTTCTGAATGTTTATTAGTTTTATTTATTTATATAGTTAGATGTAAATATAGTTATATATATTATATATATTATAGTTATACAGATACATAGATGTTATATATAGTATAGTTATATATTATATATAGTATAGTTATATAGTTACATATATAAATATATAGTTTATATAGTTTACTTCAGATATATAACTATATATAGAGAGAGTTCATTTCTGAATGTTGGTTTAGTCACACTTAAATTTCTGTCATCTTTATCAAGTCTGATGTTAAAGACAACTCCTCCAGGAAGTAAGTAGCCTTTTATTAGATTTTCAAACTGAACTATCATTCATTAAGTGCTTATAGAATAACATGAACAGTTTTCAGTGTCTATGTACATTTTATAATTTAATTATAACTATTCAGTGAAGTGTATGGTCTTACAATTCTTATTTTACAGTTAAGTTTATAAGAGGTTAAGTAACTCCAAAAGTCACATAGCTAAGAAGTGTTAGAGCTGAGTGGGCTTATGGCCAGAGCCCATACTTTTTAGTTTTATGTTAAGAAGCATGTATTGCATGGAGCAATGGGTGTGGTGCATGAACAATATATCTTGTAACACTGAAAAAATAAAATAAACATATTTGGGGAAAAAAAAAAGAAGCAACCCTCAGTGAATGTAGCCATAAAAAGTATTATATTACTCTATTCAATGCCCAACAGTTTTATAGAACATGTGACTTTGAGTGGAAGAGCTCTACCACAAATGCATAAAAAACTTATAAAACTCAACACCCAGAAATCATTCAATGTTTTTTATATGAACAATCAAATCAAGTGTCCATCAAAAAATGGACAGGAGACATGAACAGACATTTCTCCAAAGATGGCCAAAAGATATATGAAAAGATGTTTATCATCACTTACCATCAGAGAAATGCAAATCAAAATTTCAATGAGATTTCATCTCACATTGTGGTGGATAGTAATTGCATTAAATAGGTGATGGGGATTAAAGAGTGCACTTGTGATGATCAGTGGCTGATGTATGGAATTGTTATATTACTATATTGTACACCTGAAACTAATATAACATGGTATGCTAACTTACTAGAATCTAAATAAAGACTTAAAAAAAAAGTAAGCCCTACCATAATCAAGCAATGGAAAAGGTTTAGTGCTCAGATTCTTGAATAGGAAAGAGGACCATCATGACAAGCCCATTTCTTCTCTACTAGAATTTCAGTTGGTGGTGCAATAAGGCTGAGTGAGGTTTAGAGATTTTCTGGCAAATATAATCCTGTTGTTTAAAGTCCCTTGATGAAAAAAAAAATGGTCAGCTACACATAAGACATAAACAGTGACTTTAACTTATAAAAAAAATTGAAATATTTTTTAATTTCTTATTTGAGTATATTTGGGACACAATATTACTTTAGTTTTGGGTGTACAACATAGTGATTCAACATCTCTATAAGTGATACTACACAGACCACAAGTGTAACTACCATCTGTCACCATATAAGACTATTACAATATTATTGACTACATTCATTATGCTGTGCCTTTCATCCCCATGACTTATTCATCCTATAACTGGAAGCCTGTATCTCCCACTCTCCTTCATCCATGTTGCTGATGCTCATTCACCTTCACTCTGGCTAACACTCTGGTTTGTTCTCTATATTTACAGATCT
Source organism: Procyon lotor (assembly GCA_028646535.1). Taxonomy (NCBI): domain Eukaryota; kingdom Metazoa; phylum Chordata; class Mammalia; order Carnivora; family Procyonidae; genus Procyon; species Procyon lotor. The sequence continues at coordinate 46,642 of JAQQSY010000037.1, forward strand.
GAATCTGCTATGTATTTGTTTCATTTTGTTTCATTTTGTTTTGTTTATTAGATTCCACAAATTAGAGAAATCCTATGGTATTTGTCTTTCTCAGTCTGCCTTAGTTTACTTAGGATAATACCATCTAGGTGCATTCATAATGGCATAATGACATCCTTTTTAATAGTTGCATAATATTCCATTTTATTTGTATTTATGCAATATAAATAAATCTATATCACATATTCTCTATCCACTTGTCTATTGATGAACACTTAGATTGTTTCCATATCTTGGCTGCTGTGAATGCTAGTAAACACAGGGGTGCATTTATCTTTTAGGGTTTTTTTTTTATATTTTTATCTATTTGAAAGGGAGTAAGAGAGATAGAGCACAAGGGGAGGGCAGAGGAAGAGGGAGAAATAGACTCTTCACTGAGAAGGGAGCCTAACCCAGGGCTCAATCTCAGGACTTTGGGATCATGACCTGAGCCAAAGGCAGACACTTAACAGATTAAGCTACCTAGGGGCCCTAGCAAATATCTTTTTGAATTAGTGTTTTTGTTTTATGTAAATGCCCAGTAGTGGAATTATTGGATCATATATTTCTATTTTTAATTTTTGGGGGTAAACTCTACACTGTTTTCCACAGTGACTCACCAGTTTACATTCCCACCAACAGTGCACAAGTGTTCCTTTTTTTTCATATCTTTGCCAATATTAATTATTTCTTACCTTTTAGATTTTAGCCACCCTGGAATTAATTTCTTTAAGAATTTATTTATTTATTTATTTATTTATTTATTTATTTATTTATTTATTTATTTGACAGAGAGAGAGAGAGAAATCACAAGTAGGCAGAGATGTAGGCAGAGAAAGAGGGGGAAGCAGTCTCCTTGCTGAGCAGAGAGCCCCATGAGGGCCTTGATCCCAGGACATTGAGATCATGACCTGAACTGAAGGCAGAGGCTTTAACCCACTGAGCCACCCAGATGCCCCTCCATGAAAGTTTTAATTTTAAAAAATTAATTCCAGGGACTCCTGGGTGGCTCAGTGGGTTAAAGCCTCTGCCTTTGGCTCAGGTCATGATGTTGGGGCCCTGGGATCAAGCCCCACATTGGGCTCTCTGCTCAGAAGGGAGCCTGCTTCTTCCTCTCTCTCTCTGCTTGCCTCACTGCCAACTTGTGATCTCTCTCTGTCAAATAAATAAATAAAATCTTAAAGAAAAGCTTTAATGGAACTCAAGAGGATAAAACAGAAGAATACAAAGCAAGTCTACTCTGCTTTGTTGAAATTGACATGGAAGGCTTGAAGTCTCATCTGTTTCTTCATTTTCTGCTCCCAGAAGTCCTTAGGAGATCTTTTACGCATAAGAGAATATGTAAGTTTTGAATACATCTTGCCAGTCCTTTCTGGCTTGCCAGGTCTCTGTGGATAGGTCTGCTGTTAATCTAATATTTTTGCCTTTGTATGTTACCGATTTCTTGTCCCGAGATGCTTTCAGGATTTTCTCTTTGTCACTGAGGCTTGTAAGTTTTACTATTTGATGCCGGGGTGTAGACCTATTTTTATTAATTTTGAGGGGGTTTCTCTGCGCCTCCTGGATTTTGATGCTTGTTCCCTTTGCCAGATTAGGGAAATTCTCTACAATAATTTTCTCCAATATACCTTCTGCCCCTGTCTCTCTTTCTTCTTCTTCTGGGATCCCAATTATTCTAATATTGTTGCATTTTATGGTATCACTTATCTCTTGAATTCTCCCCTCGTGGTCCAGTAGTTGTTTGTCTCACTTTTTCTCAGCTTCTTTATTCTCTGTCATTTGGTCTTCTATATTGCTGATTCTTTCTTCAGTCTCATTTATTCTAGCAGTGAGAGCCTCCATTTTTAATTGTACCTCGTTAATAGCTTTTTTAATTTCAGCTTGGTTAGATTTTATTTCTTTTATCTCTCCAGAGAGGGACTTTATTTCTCCCGAAAAAAATTCTCTAATATCTTCTATGTTTTTTTCGAGCCCTGCTATCTTCTTGATAACTGTCGTTTTGAACTCTATTTCCAACATATTACTAATGTCCGAATTGACTAGGTCTCTAGCCATCGGTACTGTCTCTTCTTTTTTTGTGGTGAGTTTTTCCACCTCGTCATTTTGTCAAGATAAGAGTAGATAGGTGAGAGAGAAAGATTCTCTGGAGTTTTGCAGTTTTCACTGATTGATTAACTAGGTCTTGGCTGGATATTCTCCCTGATCTTCTGGGGGAGGGGCCCATTGCCGTGGTTCTCAAATGTCTTTTCCAGAGGCAGAATAGCACCGCCCTTGCCAAGGGATGGGCCAAGCACTTTGCTCAGGTTCACACTCGGGAGTCTTTGTTCCCTGAGCACTTTCCATACTGCCCTAGAGGCCGGGAATGAAAATGGCGGCCTCCAAGTCTCCAGCCCTGAGGAGCCTAGTGCTGGGCGCTGCACTCCTCCACATGTCCTCAGAGGAAAGCTGTTAATCACTCCCATCTCCCTTGTCTGTGGCCCGTGCTCTGTGCTCAGCTAGCCCGTGGTGGAACGCTTTTATCTGTGGTGCACGCAGCCCTGTCTGGAGTCCCCAAACTGGCAGATTCCTGCTGCGCGCTCCTACACTGCTCCTCCCAGAGGAGGAAGGAGGGGCTGTCTCCGGAGCTACCTCGCATGGGGTCCCCGCTTGAAGTATGGCAGCCTTATATGAACTATATGTCTCAGTTCCTATAGTCAAAGGTAGGCCTATGCAGCGTTGCGCAGCTCCTTCTCTGCTGCCGGCTTCTCCATCCCGATACCTGGGAGCTCTGCTGCACTTGGGTTCCCCTGGTCCCTCAGTGACCCCACAGGTCCTGAAACCACACATGATATATTCAGAACACTAAATAAGAAAAATATGCAGCCAAGAATACTATATCCAGCTAGGCTGTCACTGAAAATAGAGGGAGAGATAAAAACCTTCTAGGACAAACAAAAACTGAAAGAATTTGCAAACACCAAACCAGCCCTACAGGAAACATTGAAAGGGGTCCTCTAAGCAAAGAGAGAGCCTAACAGACCAGGAAGGAACAGAGACAATATACAGTTAACAGTCACCTAACAGGCAATACAATGGCACTAAATTCATATCTGTCAATAGTTACCCTGAATGTAAATGGGCTGAATGCTCCAATCAAAAGACACAGAGTACCAGAATGGATAAAAAAAACAAGATCCATCAATATGCTGCCTACAAGAAACTCATCTTAGACCCAAAGACACCTCCAGATTTAAAGTGAGGGGGTGGAAAACAATTTACCATGCTAATGGACATCAAAAGAAAACAGGGGTGCCAATCCTTATATCAGATAAATTAGATTTTAAGCCAAAGATTATAATAAGAGATGAGCAAGGACACTATATCATACTTAAAGGGACTGTCCAACAAGAAGGTCTAACAATTGTAAATATCTATGCTCCTGAAATGGGAGCAGCCAATTATATAAACCAATTAATAACAAATTCAAAGAAACACATCAACAGGAATACAATAATATTGGGAGACTTTAATACCCCCATCACCAAAATGGACAGGTCATCTAAGCAAAATATCAAAAAGGAAATAGAGCTTCTAAAGGACACACTGGACCAGATGGACGTTACAGATATATTCAGAACATTCCATCCCAAAGCAACAGAATACACATTCTTCTTGAGCGCACATGGAACATTCTCCAGAATAGATCTCATAAATCAGGTCTTAATTGGTACCAAAAGATTGGGATCATTCCCTGCATATTTTCAGACCATAATGCCATGAAACTAGAACTCAATCACAAGAGGAAAGTTGGAAAGAACTCAAATACATGGAGGCTAAAGAGCATCCTACTGAAGAATGAATGGGTTAACCAGGAAATTAAAGAAGAACTTAAAAAATTCATGGAAACAGGGGCACCTGAGTGGCTCAGTGGGTTAAAGCCTCTGCCTTCGGCTCAGGTCATGATCTCAGGGTCCTGGGATCGAGCCCCACATCGGGCTCTCTGCTCAGCAGGGAGCCTGCTTCCCCCTCTCTCTGCCTGCCTCTCTGCCTACTTGTGATCTCTCTCTCCCTCCTGTCAAATAAATAAATAAAATCTTCAAAAAAAAAATTCATGGAAACAAATGAAAATGAAAACACAATTGTTCAAAATCTTTGGGGCACAGCAAAGGCAGTCCTGAGAGGAAAGTATATAGCAATACAAGCCTTTCTCAAGAAACAAGAAAGATCTCAACTACACAACCTAATGCTACACCTAAAGGAGCTGGAGAAAAAACAGCAAAGAAAGCCCAAACCCAGCAGAAGAAGAGAAATAAAAAAGATCAGAGTAGAAATCAATGAAATAGAAACCAAAAGAACAGTAGAACAAATTAATGAAACTGGGAGCTGGTTCTTTGAAAGAATTTATAAAATTGATAAACCCTTGGCCAGACTTATCCAAAAGAAGAGAGAAAGGAGCCAAATTAATAAAATCATGAATGAAAAAGGAGAAATCACAACCAAAACCCAAGAAATACAAACAATTATAAGAACATATTATGAGTAACTATACGCCAGCAAATTAGACAACCTGGAAGAAATGGACGCATTCCTAGAGACACACAAACTACCAAAACTGAACCAGGAAGAAATAGAAAACCTGAATCGACACATAAGCAGTAAGGAGATTTAAGCAGTCATTAAAAATCTCCCAACAAACAAGAGCCCAGGGCCAGATGGCTTCCCAGAGGAATTCTACCAAACATTTAATGAATTAATATCTATTCTTCAGAAATTATTCCAAAAAATAGAAATGGAAGGAAAACTTCCAAACTCATTTTATGAGGCCAGCATCACCTTGATCCTAAAACCAGACAAAGACCCCATCAAAAAGAATTATAGACCAATATCCTTGATGAACACAGATGTAAAAATTCTCACCAAAATATTAGCCAATAGGATCCAACAGTACATTAAAAAGATTATTCATCACTATCAAATGGGATTTATTCCTGGGATGCAAAGTTGGTACAACATCTGCAAATCAATCAATGTGATTCAATACATTAATAAAAGAAAGAACAAGAACCATATGATACTCTCAATTGATGCTGAAAAAGCATTTGACAAAGTACAGCATCCCTTCCTGATCAAAACTCTTCACAGCATAGGCATAGAGGGTACATTCCTCAACATCATCAAGGCCATCTATGAAAAACCCACAGCGAATATCATTCTCAATGGGGAAAAGCTCTCAGCATTTCCCCTGAGATCAGGAACATGGCAGGGATGCCCACTATCTCCACTGCTATACAACACAGTGCTAGAATTCCTAGCCTCAGCCATCAGACAACAAAAAAAAATCAAAGGCATCCAAATTGGCAAAGAAGAAGTCAAACTCTCACACTTTGCAGATGATGTGATACTTTATGTGGGAAACCCAAAGACTCCACTCCAAGACTGCTAGAACTCATCCAGGAATTCAGTCAAGTGTCAGGATATAAAATTAATACATAGAAATCAGTTGCATTTCTATATACCAACAGCAAAACAGAAGAAAGAGAAATTAAGGAGTCTATCCCATTTACCATTGCACCAAAAACCATAAGATGCTTAGGAATAAACCTAACCAAAGAGGCAAAGAATCTGTACTCAGAAAATTACAAAGTGCTCATGAAAGAAATTGAGGAAGACACCAAGAAATGGAAAAATGTTCCATGCTTATGGATTGGAAGAACAAATATTGTGAAAATGTCTATGATACCTAAAGCAATCGACACATTTAATGCAATCCCTATCAAAATACTATCAATTTATTTCAAAGAAATGGAACAAATAATCCTAAAATTTATATAGCACCAGAAAAGACCTTGAATAGCCAGAGGAATGTTGAAACAGAAAACCAGAGTTGGCGGCATCACAATTCCTGACTTCAGACTCTATTGCAAAGTTATAAAATTAAGACAGTGTGGTACTGGCACAAAAACAGATGCATAGATCAATGGAACAAAATAGAGAGCCCAGATATGGACTCCCAACTCTATGGTCAACTGATCTTCGACAAGGGAGGAAAGAATATCCAGTGGAAAAAAGACAGTCTCTTCAATAAATGGTGTTGGGAAAACTGGACAGCCACATGCAGAAGAATGAACCTGGACCATTTCCTTACACCGCACACAAAAATAGACTCAAAATGGATCGACGACCTCAATGTGAGACAGGACTCCATCAAAATCCTGGAGGAGAACACAGGCAGCAATCTCTTCCACCTC
>JAQQSY010000037.1:52986-64687 GCA_028646535.1 Procyon lotor
CAAGGGCAAAATGAACTATTGGGACTTCAAGATCAAAAGCTTTGGCACAGCAAAGGAAACAATCAACAAAACCAAAAGACAACTGACAGAATGGGAGAAGATATTTGCAAATGACATATCAGATAAAGGGCTTGTATCCAAGATCTATAAAGAACTTCTCAAATTCAACACCCAAAGAACAAATAATGTGATCAAGAAATGGGTAGAAGATATGAACAGACATTTCTGCAAAGAGGACATCCAAATGGCCAACAGACACATGAAAAAGTGCTCCACATCACTCAGGTTCAGAGAAATACAAATCAAAACCACAGTGAGATCCCACCTCACACATGTCAGAATGGCTAAAATTAGCAAGTCAGGAAACTGACAGATGTTGGTGAGGATGCGGAGAAAGGGGAACCCTTCTACACTGTTGATGGGCATGCATGCTGGTACAGCCACTCTGGAAAACAGTATGGAGGTTCCTCAAAAAGTTGAAAATAGACCTCCCCTACAACCCAGCAATTGCACTACTGGGTATTTACCCTAAAGATTCAAATTTCATGATCCGAAGGGGCACGTGCACCCGAATGTTTATAGCAGCCATGTCCACAATAGCCAAAGTATGGAAAGAACCTAGATGTCCATCAACAGATGAATGGATAAAGAAGATGGGGTGTATATATACACAATGGAATACTATGCAGCCATCAAGAGAAACGAAATCTGGCCATTTGCAATGACATGGATGGAACTGGAGGGTATTATGCTAAGTGAAATAGGTCAGTCAGAGAAAGACAATCATCACATGATCTCTCCGATATGAAGAATTTGAGAGGTAGGGCAGGGGGTTATGGGGGGTGGGGGAGAGGAATGAAACAGGATGGGATGGGGCAGGAGACAAACTATAAGAAATTCTTAATCTCAGGAAACAAACTGAGGGTGCTGGGAGGTAGGGGCGGTTGGGATAAGGTGGCTGGGTTATGGACATCGCGGAGTGTATGTGTTATGGTAAGTGCTGTGAAATGTGTAAGCCTGATGATTCACAGACATGTACCCTGAGGCAAATAATACATTATATATTAATTAAAAAAAGGAAAAAAAAGAAGTCACATATTTGCACCATTACACTATTGAAGAATGATCTTCCTTTTTCTCCTCTTAATCTTAATCAATAACATTGAAATTACCCAGTTTTTCTTAGCAAACTCCACATAGCTAGATATATCTTTAACCTCTTCACTTCCAAGCTGCTAAGAGCTACAACATCGTATTTTATCCACAAAAGAGAAGTTAAGGTTCTTGTGTCTGCATCATCCAGATGGTTCCATAAGACCCTCAGTATATAGAGTGTGGTCTGTGGACCAGTAGCGTCAGCATCCTTAGGAGTCCATAGAAATGCAGAATATAAGGAACCATTCAGGACCTACTCAGTCAGAATTTGCTTCTTAGCAAGATGTCTAGGAGATTCACATTCAAAATAGGATATTGAGAAGCAATATGTTAGCTAAAGAATCCTGGAGGTAGCGCGTGGGTGGCTCAGTTGGTTAAGCAACTGACTTCCACTCAGGTCATGATCCCAGGGTCCTGGGACAGAGTCCCACATCAGGTTCCCCCTGCTCTCCTGTTTCTCCCTTCCCCTCTGCCTGCCAATCTACCTGCTTGTGCTCTCACTCTGTCTGTGAAATAAACATGGTAAATCTTTATAAAAAAAAAAAAAGATGCCTAGAAGGTAGGGACTCAATCTTCTTTGCAGTTTTCCGCACAAATCATAAGTGTGTAAATAGTTGATTAACCTGTAACTACATGAGGAAGTAATCTTCAAGAAGCAGATACTACCTATATTTTCAGAAGTTTTCACCAAAATAGATAATGGCCATCAATGTATAATCCTTATATAAGATAATTATTGGCCTATCATTGTTAATTATTTAGTTACTTAGGAAAAGATCTTCTTTGGCAGGTCCATAAACTGGCATGGATTCCCCATTTGAAAGTATAGGAAAGTAGTCTCTGCTAATGCTGAAATTGCAAAAGTTGTTATCCAGGCCCCAGTGGTATAATAATGGGTAACTGGTGATGGGGTAGACTCCTCCAGGATAAACCCCTGCCCAAACTTCTGAGTGATGGATGGGGTCCATCTGGGTTGAGTTGCATCTGGTTTGGATTACCTGAGTATAACTCAGATCTCTGGAAACAAAGGAATGAATTTAAAAGAAACATTGTGATACTGTAGATGAACTTTTATGTACTTGTTAATTTAAGTGCCTATATCACTAAATATAACATATAACTTTGATTTTATTTTATCACTTGTCTTTCTCCTTTAAGCAATGATTCTCCAGCCTAAGAAAGTATCAGATTACCATGGAGAGATTTTTAACACACAGATTTCTGGGTTTCATTCCCAGAATTCAGTTCCATAGCTCTGGTCTTCCAGAGGTGAGGCCCAAGAATATGCATTTGAGCATACTCCCAGATGGAGTCAATGCTACTGATTCAGGACCAACTTTTCAAGGCCCATTGCCATAAAGTATTAGCTAACCAGTAGCCAGTAGTGGTAGCAGGCAAATTCTATGCCTTTCTCTCTCTCTCTTTTTAAGTTGCCATTGATTTTTCCCTTGTACTCTTCCATACCTGACTTGCTGGCTGCCTTCTCTAGTTGTAAGGCCACTGGAAGTCCACAGAAGGGGGAAGGGGACAGGCAGTATAGCTCTCATCAGACTCTCTGCAGTTATTTACCTTCTGTTTCTAATTTATGAGACTTTCTTGCCACATGTGATCCTGCACAGCCAGACTGAGGTGTAGTCCAGGAGAGGCCATGGGCCTGTGTCAGCCATGAGCCACATCCATCTTAAGGGATACACAGACATGACCTGGAGCTCTGAGATGGGAAAGAAGTAAAAATGCTTTACTTTTTTCCTGGCCCACCCTTAGAGCCTGGTCTCATGAGTATTTATTTTGTAGGTCTTATACCTTCTAGGACACAGGGAAACTGAAACAGTTGGGTTTCTCAAACCAGACTGGTACCCAGGCTAGGACTCTATGCTAAGCCATGATATGCTGCAGAATGATGGGTCACACTCCCCAGAGGCCAACCCCTAAACCACCACCACACTATAACCTCACCACCTCTGGAACATCCCAATTTACGTAATTGAGATAGAGTTGGACTGATATAACTTACAGGATAATTTAGGAGCCAGCCTAGGGATGAGGTCTGGCAAAATCAAAGTCACCACCTTTTGAATGATCAATTCAACACAGATCCAGGAAAAAAAAAAAAGACAATTAATTTGGAAACATTTGAAAAGACAAGAGTGATGTTCCTTCAACAGTATAAGAGAACTATGATTAATAGGAGTAGAAGAGTCACATGGTTTCTAGCTGCTTTCCCCAGGTTCAGAGTGGTCAGAGGGCTCTGTTAGGAAAAACTTGCATATGAGTGGTAAATTCCTCAATTCCTAAAAGTGATCCATAGCAAACACAGCCAGGGTCTTACTCAAAACCTGCCAACAGTGTTAAAGACGATTAAAGAAGACAATTTGGGTGATATGAACAAACTTTATTTAAGACAGAAGTCTCTGTTTCCCCAGGATCCAGAGAACTGCAAAATGTGGTGGGGGCCAGGAAGTTTTTCTAGAATGAAGAATCAGGAACAAGGAAGATAAAAAGAATGAATAAGGAACAAATAAGTCAGTCTAGAGCCCAGTGTTGAGCTTGGTATCTGGGGGTATCTGCCTGGATATGCTGTACTTCTGATCAAGTTGATCATTTACAAGGATGTGGAAGTTACCTAAGTTTGGTTTGTTTATGTGGCACCCAGTGCAGGTGTGGATCCAGCTGGTACCTAGAAATTTATTTCAATTTCAGTAACCATTTCAGTGTTGTTAGTCAAAACCTGAAACTACCAGTACCTCTCTTGTCTTGGCCAGAGTGCTCCCTTTATCTGATAGAACCAGGTGTGCTGAGCTGGGAGAAAGCCGAGACATAACAACCGTCCTCTCCACATGTCCCCCAAGCAGCCTCAGCCAGTGACTGATGACAACTACCTTCCTCACCTCGGGGAGAGAATCAGTCCGCTACGTTGTCCAAAGTTTCCATAGGGGTTAAGTTCTAGTTGCCCACTTGCTGTCTCACCTTCTGTTTTACTTCTAAAGAAATAAGTTCAGTGGGTGTCCTGCTCTCCTTTCTGCTCTCTGTTCTCAGTCAGACCAAGCCTGGAGTCAGAAGAGAAGCCTCAAAAATTCTTTGGTTGTAGTGGTTTCAGGCTACATGATTATTAACATTTTCTATCTTGAGAGCAGAAGCAATAAGGTAAAGAAGTCCATGAACCTATGACCAGATTACTTTTCTGGAGCTCAGAGTTGTTCCAACAGCAAGCTCTCCTCTGAAGCTGATGCTTATGGAACTTATTGGGCCCAAGCATGTCTGTTCTTGATGTTCTGTACCACAGCAGCCTGCACAAGATTGAAATCTGCTTAATGACAAAGAAAGATGGTAATTATAATGCTTCATGACAATGACTTTCTGGGTACATTGACTACATTTCTGTCAGGTAGAAAAAGTCATTAACATTTGCTTAATAAGCATTATACAAGAATTTTAAAGGTATCGAAGAAGACTGATTAAAAATTTCACAATTTCCAGTTGCTTTGTCAATAAAGACCTTCTTAAATTTTTAGCATTTCTAATGTCTTCTTCAAGAGAATGTGAACCACTTGTTACCCAAATTAAAACTCCCAAACCATTTCCAGAAGTTTCTTAAGGTCATAGATTCATTGCCTCAGAATTCTGTATCACCCAATGTTGTATAAAATCAAAGGGCTATTGGCTAGGCTTGGATATAATTTTAAAATTGCAATTTTTCACCATGACAATATTTACTACAGTGGATTAGATCCAACAGATAACATTAGTAATACCATTCACCATCTAGAGGGCCATGGGGAGCTGGAAATAGAATGTTTTCTCAGGTAAAGCCCATGGTAAGGATAGGCAAAACTGGCATTAGTCCAGCCATCTCAAACCATGCATCAAACTTTTGAGGTCAGGCAAAATTGAAAACACATTTGGAGAAGCTAATTCCCCCTTAATTTTGAAACCCATGTGTATTTCAAGGGAAATTTAATCCGTGTGTTTCTAATTCATTTACACTCAACTCATCAAAATGTTATTTTGAAAGAATTATTTCATTTTCATATCCAGGAAATATTATGAATCCCTTTAACAAGATTCTTGAAGTCTTGAAAAAAAATGTCAGTTAAGTCAGAAAAAATGTTCAGTTAAGTAGTCATGTTTGGCCAGCTGTACTTGGGACTTATAAACAAAGGTAGGGGAGAGCAGTGAATTTCTACAACTTGGCCTGTCTTGTTTCAGTGGGCTGTATGTCTTGCTGTGTTAAGCACTGGTGATCAAAGGTACCATGTAACTAGTGATTCCACCCCCTTCTCCACCATTTTGATAATGGTTTCCTCAGTGACCTGTTACATTTGACATAGATTGTGTTGAGTTGACCCTCAGCTTAACTTTCCTTAGGAGATGGATATATATATATCTCTCTCAAGTGTCTAAATGAAGGTATTAGTATGGGTAGAAATTAACAGGACAGCTGATAGAAGCTATGATTTGTATTGCTCTATAAGAGCCTGGAGAGGCTAAATCTCTCTAGGCAAGGGAAACTCTGGGAAAGAAGAGAAGAAGGAAGTGGGTAATTTCACATAATTAATTTAATTTGTAAAGAAACATAGTGGATGGGATTAGTTTTAATTTTACATACAATTTCTGGGTTGTGAAACAAAGCACTTTTATTAGATCAAAGCCTGGAAATGCAGCAGATAAAATACTAGTTTGAAATATGGAAGAAAAAAGGATTAACTTTCAGTGTTTGTGTTTCTAAAACACGACAATTATTATAAGACTCCAAGTCAAAATGTGTTCACAACTCCTGATGAGGTCAGTATGTGGCAAGAAAAATGCCTTCGGTTTCTGAAAGTAAAGGCATAAACTTTGCCTTGAGTTTTTTTTAATTTTTAAATTTTTTAAAATTATTTTTATTTTTTATAACATCAGGGGAAACTGAATTTGCTGAGCTTCCTTTTTTTGGGCAGCTTCCATGGGAACAATAGCAGCCAACTCAATTATCATGAGCAATTACCTATTGCAGAGCCACCCACGAGGCCACCTTCTGCTAGTGATGCATTTCAAATAGTGATGGGACAAGCCCTTTGGACAAAGTGCCTTTGAAGAGTTTCCCAGATTTAATTAGCAGGAGAGAGACTAGCAGACATACTTTCTTTGTACTTCATTTGCAACTGGACAAGGTATTACTGGATCTTACAGAGCTCTTTAACAAGAAATTATGGCTTTACTAGTTACTTTTATGAAAGGTTGCAGCTGGCAGCCAGGTTCCTGTCACTGGTGGCAAGATGGCACTTGAGATCTCTAAAATGACCGTCTATGAGCTTTCCTTCATTCATCATAGTTAATGCTAACTAACTTCATTTCATTCCCTGCCACCCCCAGCCCCCAGTGATGGTAGCTCTGAAGGGCCACTCTTCTTTATTGCTATTTTTTAAAAAAGCTTTTCTTTATTTATTTGACAAAGAAAGAGAGAAGAGAGCAAGCATAAGCAAGGAGAGTGGCAGGGGAAAAGGAGAATTCCCACTGAGCAAGGAGCCCAATGTGGGGCTTGATCCCAGGACACTGGGATCATGACCTGAGCCAAAGGCAGCTGATTAACCAACTGAGATACCCCGGGCCCCCAAGGGCAGCTCTTCTTTAAAGAGGTTAATGAAAGCACTTGTTTTGGTATTATTGGCTCCCTGTGTTAGCTACGAGGGAAACTTGCCAGGTTCATGTGGAAGGATGTATTAATGCTAAACATCTAGTACAAATCCAGGTTGAGGAAAGCAGAGAAATACAGAGCATCCATGAGGCAGAGAAATACAGGACATCTTTTGGAAACTTATGGAAGATCATTGTGGGCCTTTTCTCCTCATTCCTGATGCTTTTCTGAGTAGAATGGCAGGAGATTTTTCTAAATATCACATGACAGTAAGATTAACGACCCCTGGCTTGTTCTTGGAGATGACAGTTGATTATTGGTATACTGGGACAATTGAAATGAATTGAAGGCCATTCAGTGAGAGTCTCTGGCAATTTCAGTGGAAATAAATATGAGGAAAAACTGACCTTAAAATGTTAAAGTGAGTTTACCCATAGAAACATCTTTCCTCAGTCTCATTTTTTTCTTCAGTGTAGAAGGTCATGATGGGAGAAGATATTTGCAGATGATGTAACAGGTAAAGGGCTGGTATCCAAGATCTATAAAGAATTTATCAAACTCAACACCAAAAAACCAAATAATCTGGTCAAGATATGAACAGAAGATATGAACAGATACTTCTCTAAAGAAAACATATGAATGGCCAACAGATGCATGAAAAAAATTTGTCAGGGAAATACAAATCAAAACCACAATGAGATACCACCTTACACCAGTTAGAATGGCTAAAATTAACAAGACAGGGAACAACAAGTGTTGGAGAGGATGTGGAGAAAGGGGAACTCTCTTACACTGTTGGTGGGAATGCAAACTGGTACAGACACTCTGGATAACAGTATGGAGGTTCCTCAAGATGTTAAGAATAGAGCTTCCCAGGGGCGCCTGGGTGGCTCAGTGGGTTAAAGCCTCTGCGTTCAGCTCAGGTCATGGTCTCAGGGTCCTGGGATCGAGCCCCGCATCAGACTCTCTGCTTAGCAGGGAGCCTGCTTCCTCCTCTCCTTCTGTCTGACTCTCTGCCTACTTGTGATCTCTCTCTCTCTCTCTGTGTCAAATAAATAAATAAAATCTTAAAAAAAAAAAAAGAATAGAGCTTCCCTATGACCCAGCAATTGCACTATTGGGTATTTACCCGAAAGATAGAGATGTTGTGAAAAGGAGGCGCACTTGCAACCCAATGTTCATAGTATCGATGTCCACAACAGTGAAACAGTGGAAGGAGCTGAGATGTTCTTCAACAGATGAATAGATAAAGAAGATATGGTACATATACACAATGGAATGTTATTCAGCCTTCAGAAATGATGAATACCCACCATTTGCATTGACATGGATGGAACTAGAGGGGATTATGTTAAGTGATGTAAGTCAAACAGAGAAAGACAAATATCATATGGTTTCACTCATCTGTAGAACATAAGCAATAGCATGGAGGACTACAGGGGAAGAGAAGGAAATCCAAAGGGGGAGAAATCACAGAGGGAGGTAAATGATGAGAAAGTATAGACCCTTAGAAATAATCTGGGGTTTTAGAGGGGAAGGGAATGGGGAGAGGGTGTAATGAGGTGATAGGTATTGAGGAGGGCACATGCTGTGATGAGCACTGGGTGTTATACTTAACTAATGAATCATTGAACACAGTATCAAGTAGTAAATATGTACTGTACAGTGGATAACTGAACATAATAAAAGGAAAAAAAAGAAAAAGAAAAAAAGAAACGACAGGAAACAAGAGGAACCCAGAGTATGGAGGACTTAGGCTTTCAGGAATGAAGGTTTGTTCACTCCTGAGGTAGAGAACACCTACCTGCTGTGGTCCTGGGAGCGATGAGAAGACCCAGAATTGGAAGTAGAAGAAGGAAGTCACAGTTTCTGCCTGTGACCAAAAATAGAAAAAGGACCATAGTAGCTTTGCATTTTTTTCTCTTTCTTGTCATGTAGATTTGCCATCTGTATTAATTATCTGTTTTCTTCCTCTCTTCTTCTCTTTTAATTTTATGCAAGTTGTTAGTGGTGATATTTAAAATATAGTCTCTAAGCAACAGAATAGTCAAAAGGATTGTGGATGAACTTAAGGAATAAATAATATAACAGGGTTGGAATAAAAAAAGACTTATTTATTCATTTTGGGGGGGAGGGGCAGAGAGAGACAGAGAGAATCCCAAGCAGACTCCCTGCTGAGTGTGGAGCCCAATGAGGGGCTTGATCCTACCACTCTGAGATCACAGCCTGAGCCAAAATCAAGAGTGTATTGCTCAACCAACTGAGCCACCTAGGTGTCTCACGACGATGTGAGTTTTAATCTCAATTTCCTCTCTTTGTATGTGAAACCAGTTTTCTTACATAGACAATAGTTATAATTTCAAATGGTAATACCAAGATCTTTCTTCATATATGATGAAACATATAGGTTTACCATGGTAGTTTCTGTAAAGACCAGCACAAGGCCTAGAGCCCAGTATATACTTAAGAAACATTAGCTCTGTCTCACCAACATGAATATACAGGTTTTTCAGCTAGATGGTATGGCTAGGATTATGTTTCATATTATTATGTGATGGTTTTGAAAGGTAATTCTGTGTTAATGATTTGGTACTCAATTCAGTCTCCAAAATACCTTAATTCTAAATTCAAATTTAATCATAAACATATGACCTGCTTCTTATTTAACATTATAAAGGAATGAGTATATGATCATAGGTTTATATTTTTGGAATGTGCTCTGGTGGCCATTACAATCAGGATAATTTCTGAACCTATTTTTGTGCATCTGCTTCTGGAGAATTGATTGGAAGTAATAGAATGCCCTTGTAGATCTTTGTTTTATTTAGATTTGATTACATTATTAAAATTGAGAATGTGATTTTTATTCTCTTCATAAAGCTACACAATTGTGCTTCACTGGTGGTTATAAAAGAAATAAAATGTGGATTTGATCGTAAGTCAGGCCCTGCTGCTTATGTGGCTTCTGCAAGCATAGAGTTCCCACTCAAACTCATGAGTGCTCTGGGTGATGGGGTACTAAACACTAGAGCAGTGGTTCCAGTTTGTCATAGGGCCCAGTCTAAGAATCTGTAACTGAATGTATGTGATAATGTGAAGTCATTGGGCAAGTGATCCTTGGTCACTTGGATGGGAAGGGAGCTAATCCATTGGGAGTCTTTGTTCTGTTCTCAGGATACTTCTCCGGGAGATCATTCATTTCTGCTGGGTCCTCCTTCCTCTGCTATTCTCCTTTCTCTTGTTAAAAAGACTCATTCACTTGCAGGCTCTGTTCTCTCTGAAGTTTGCCAGAAACTCTCATTGTCTGCTTGCTGCTGTTGCCCACACTGACACTTCTAATGGGGGGCTCTTTCCTCAATACTAGAAGCACATTTCCTGTTCCCGTCTCTCAGACATTAGTGTATGTTGATGTGTATTTGTATGACACTGGGTACCACTTATGACCATAGCCCCTTATTAGCAAATGAATGAATGAATAAACAACAAATGGAGAATGAGTGAATGCCACATGTTCACTGACACATGATGTTGAGTCTACTACCATCAAAATTTCTCTCTTGTTCTCTGCCCTCTTTTACAGCTCTCAGAGATATGTTTGTCCCTCATAAAGACTCATAGAGTAAGGAGTTGGTAGGTGTGTATGTGTGTGTGCATGTGTGTTGGGACAGATTAATGGATAAGGCTTCTGAATTTCCCCTACCTTTCCCTGAGGAAGTTTGTGAAATAGATGACTTCCCTTGAGGCTGACCTGGCTAGTCCTCTGCACATATCCTGAGTCACTGGGGACACAGGAGTGCTTCCATGCTTAGTCTGAAGGTTAGTGCTGGTTGGGTATTGTTTGCTGGCCCAGGATCTGGGGATCTTCCTATAGATATTCCTGGGTGGTGTTGCCTTACACGATGATGAAACCCCAGATTGCTGACCTAGACACTCACCAGACTCAACATAAAGGATGCTTTATTTTAACCCTACACCCCTGTCATTTTTGGATTGGCATTATCTTCACATTATTTACTTATTTGTTTGTTTCTTCACATTTTTTTAAAAAATTTTTTTAATTTATATTTTTTATTAACATATAATGTATTATTTGCCTCAGGGTACATGTCTGTGAATCATCAAGTTCATACATTTCACAGCATTTACCACAACACATACCTTCCCCAATGTCCATAACACAGCCACCCTATCCCTACCCCCGCACCTCCCAGCAACCCTTAGTTCGTTTCAGGAGTCTTTTATGTTTTGTCTCTTCCCCCTCAAATGCTGTTTCATTCCTCTCCCCCACCCCCCCATAACCCCCTGCCCTACCTCTCAAATTCTTCATATCGGAGAGATCATGTGATGATTGTCTTTCTCTGACTGACCTATTTCACTTAGCATAATACCCTCCAGTTCCATCCATGTCATTGCAAATGGCCAGATTTCGTTTCTCTTGATGGCTGCATAGTATTCCATTGTGTATATATACACCCCATCTTCTTTATCCATTCATCTGTTGATGGACATCTAGGTTCTTTCCATACTTTGGCTATTGTGGACATGGCTGCTATAAACATTCGGGTGCACGTGCCCCTTCGGATCATGAAATTTGAATCTTTAGGGTAAATACCCAGTAGTGCAATTGCTGGGTTGTAGGGGAGGTCTATTTTCAACTTTTTGAGGAACCTCCATACTGTTTTCCAGAGTGGCTGTACCAGCATGCATGCCCATCAACAGTGTAGAAGGGTTCCCCTTTCTCCGCATCCTCACCAACATCTGTCAGTTTCCTGACTTGCTAATTTTAGCCATTCTGACATGTGTGAGGTGGGATCTCACTGTGGTTTTGATTTGTATTTCTCTGAACCTGAGTGATGTGGAGCACTTTTTCATGTGTCTGTTGGCCATTTGGATGTCCTCTTTGCAGAAATGTCTGTTCATATCTTCTACCCA
>JAQQSY010000037.1:64787-85053 GCA_028646535.1 Procyon lotor
TCTTTATAGATTTTGGATACTAGCCCTTTATCTGATATGTCATTTGCTAATATCTTCTCCCATTCTGTCAGTTGTCTTTTGGTTTTGTTGATTGTTTCCTTTGCTGTGCCAAAGCTTTTGATCTTGAAGTCCCAATAGTTCATTTTGTCCTTGCTTCCCTTGCCTGTGGTGATGTTTCTAGGAAGAAGTTGCTGTGGCTGAGGTGGAAGAGATTGCTGCCTGTGTTCTCCTCCAGGATTTTGATGGAGTCCTGTCTCACATTGAGGTCGTCGATCCATTTTGAGTCTATTTTTGTGTGCGGTGTAAGGAAATGGTCCAGGTTCATTCTTCTGCATGTGGCTGTCCAGTTTTCCCAACACCATTTATTGAAGAGACTGTCTTTTTTCCACTGGATATTCTTTCCTCCCTTGTCGAAGATCAGTTGACCATAGAGTTGGGAGTCCATATCTGGGCTCTCTATTTTGTTCCATTGATCTATGCATCTGTTTTTGTGCCAGTACCACACTGTCTTAATTTTATAACTTTGCAATAGAGTCTGAAGTCAGGAATTGTGATGCCGCCAACTCTGGTTTTCTGTTTCAACATTCCTCTGGCTATTCAAGGTCTTTTCTGGTGCTATATAAATTTTAGGATTATTTGTTCCATTTCTTTGAAATAAATTGATAGTATTTTGATAGGGATTGCATTAAATGTGTCGATTGCTTTAGGTATCATAGACATTTTCACAATATTTGTTCTTCCAATCCATAAGCATGGAACATTTTTCCATTTCTTGGTGTCTTCCTCAATTTCTTTCATGAGCACTTTGTAATTTTCTGAGTACAGATTCTTTGCCTCTTTGGTTAGGTTTATTCCTAAGCATCTTATGGTTTTTGGTGCAATGGTAAATGGGATAGACTCCTTAATTTCTCTTTCTTCTGTTTTGCTGTTGGTATATAGAAATGCAACTGATTTCTATGTATTAATTTTATATCCTGACACTTGACTGAATTCCTGGATGAGTTCTAGCAGTCTTGGAGTGGAGTCTTTGGGTTTCCCACATAAAGTATCACATCATCTGCAAAGTGTGAGAGTTTGACTTCTTCTTTGCCAATTTGGATGCCTTTGATTTTTTTTTGTTGTCTGATGGCTGAGGCTAGGAATTCTAGCACTGTGTTGTATAGCAGTGGAGATAGTGGGCATCCCTGCCATGTTCCTGATCTCAGGGGAAATGCTGAGAGCTTTTCCCCATTGAGAATGATATTCGCTGTGGGTTTTTCATAGATGGCCTTGATGATGTTGAGGAATGTACCCTCTATGCCTATGCTGTGAAGAGTTTTGATCAGGAAGGGATGCTGTACTTTGTCAAATGCTTTTTCAGCATCAATTGAGAGTATCATATGGTTCTTGTTCTTTCTTTTATTAATGTATTGAATCACATTGATTGATTTGCAGATGTTGTACCAACTTTGCATCCCAGGAATAAATCCCATTTGATAGTGATGAATAATCTTTTTAATGTACTGTTGGATCCTATTGGCTAATATTTTGGTGAGAATTTTTACATCTGTGTTCATCAAGGATATTGGTCTATAATTCTTTTTGATGGGGTCTTTGTCTGGTTTTAGGATCAAGGTGATGCTGGCCTCATAAAATGAGTTTGGAAGTTTTCCTTCCATTTCTATTTTTTGGAATAATTTCTGAAGAATAGATATTAATTCATTAAATGTTTGGTAGAATTCCTCTGGGAAGCCATCTGGCCCTGGGCTCTTGTTTGTTGGGAGATTTTTAATGACTGCTTAAATCTCCTTACTGCTTATGTGTCGATTCAGGTTTTCTATTTCTTCCTGGTTCAGTTTTGGTAGTTTGTGTGTCTCTAGGAATGCGTCCATTTCTTCCAGGTTGTCTAATTTGCTGGCGTATAGTTACTCATAATATGTTCTTATAATTGTTTGTATTTCTTGGGTTTTGGTTGTGATTTCTCCTTTTTCATTCATGATTTTATTAATTTGGCTCCTTTCTCTCTTCTTTTGGATAAGTCTGGCCAAGGGTTTATCAATTTTATAAATTCTTTCAAAGAACCAGCTCCCAGTTTCATTAATTTGTTCTACTGTTCTTTTGGTTTCTATTTCATTGATTTCTACTCTGATCTTTTTTATTTCTCTTCTTCTGCTGGGTTTGGGCTTTCTTTGCTGTTTTTTCTCCAGCTCCTTTAGGTGTAGCATTAGGTTGTGTAGTTGAGATCTTTCTTGTTTCTTGAGAAAGGCTTGTATTGCTATATACTTTCCTCTCAGGACTGCCTTTGCTGTGCCCCAAAGATTTTGAACAATTGTGTTTTCATTTTCATTTGTTTCCATGAATTTTTTTTTTGAAGATTTTATTTATTTATTTGACAGGAGGGAGAGAGAGATCACAAGTAGGCAGAGAGGCAGGCAGAGAGAGGGGGAAGCAGGCTCCCTGCTGAGCAGAGAGCCCGATGTGGGGCTCGATCCCAGGACCCTGAGATCATGACCTGAGCCGAAGGCAGAGGCTTTAACCCACTGAGCCACTCAGGTGCCCCTGTTTCCATGAATTTTTTAAGTTCTTCTTTAATTTCCTGGTTAACCCATTCATTCTTCAGTAGGATGCTCTTTAGCCTCCATGTATTTGAGTTCTTTCCAACTTTCCTCTTGTGATTGAGTTCTAGTTTCATGGCATTATGGTCTGAAAATATGCAGGGAATGATCCCAATCTTTTGGTACCAATTAAGACCTGATTTATGAGATCTATTCTGGAGAATGTTCCATGTGCGCTCAAGAAGAATGTGTATTCTGTTGCTTTGGGATGGAATGTTCTGAATATATCTGTAACGTCCATCTGGTCCAGTGTGTCCTTTAGAAGCTCTATTTCCTTTTTGATATTTTGCTTAGATGACCTGTCCATTTTGGTGATGGGGGTATTAAAGTCTCCCAATATTATTGTATTCCTGTTGATGTGTTTCTTTGAATTTGTTATTAATTGGTTTATATAATTGGCTGCTCCCATTTCAGGAGCATAGATATTTACAATTGTTAGACCTTCTTGTTGGACAGTCCCTTTAAGTATGATATAGTGTCCTTGCTCATCTCTTATTATAATCTTTGGCTTAAAATCTAATTTATCTGATATAAGGATTGGCACCCCTGTTTTCTTTTGATGTCCATTAGCATGGTAAATTGTTTTCCACCCCCTCACTTTAAATCTGGAGGTGTCTTTGGGTCTAAGATGAGTTTCTTGTAGGCAGCATATTGATGGATCTTGTTTTTTTTATCCATTCTGGTACTCTGTGTCTTTTGATTGGAGCATTCAGCCCATTTACATTCAGGGTAACTATTGACAGATATGAATTTAGTGCCATTGTATTGCCTGTTAGGTGACTGTTAACTGTATATTGTCTCTGTTCCTTCCTGGTCTGTTAGGCTCTCTCTTTGCTTAGAGGACCCCTTTCAATGTTTCCTGTAGGGCTGGTTTGGTGTTTGCAAATTCTTTCAGTTTTTGTTTGTCCTAGAAGGTTTTTATCTCTCCCTCTATTTTCAGTGACAGCCTAGCTGGATATAGTATTCTTGGCTGCATATTTTTCTTATTTAGTGTTCTGAATATATCATGTGTGGTTTCAGGACCTGTGGGGTCACTGAGGGACCAGGGGAACCCAAGTGCAGCAGAGCTCCCAGGTATCGGGATGGAGAAGCCGGCAGCAGAGAAGGAGCTGCGCAACGCTGCATAGGCCTACCTTTGACTATAGGAACTGAGACATATAGTTCATATAAGGCTGCCATACTTCAAGCGGGGACCCCATGCGAGGTAGCTCCGGAGACAGCCCCTCCTTCCTCCTCTGGGAGGAGCAGTGTAGGAGCGCGCAGCAGGAATCTGCCAGTTTGGGGACTCCAGACAGGGCTGCGTGCACCACAGATAAAAGCGTTCCACCACGGGCTAGCTGAGCACAGAGCACGGGCCACAGACAAGGGAGATGGGAGTGATTAACAGCTTTCCTCTGAGGACATGTGGAGGAGTGCAGCGCCCAGCACTAGGCTCCTCAGGGCTGGAGACTTGGAGGCCGCCATTTTCATTCCCGGCCTCTAGGGCAGTATGGAAAGTGCTCAGGGAACAAAGACTCCCGAGTGTGAACCTGAGCAAAGTGCTTGGCCCATCCCTTGGCAAGGGCGGTGCTATTCTGCCTCTGGAAAAGACATTTGAGAACCACGGCAATGGGCCCCTCCCCCAGAAGATCAGGGAGAATATCCAGCCAAGACCTAGTTAATCAATCAGTGAAAACTGCAAAACTCCAGAGAATCTTTCTCTCTCACCTATCTACTCTTATCTTGACAAAATGACGAGGTGGAAAAACTCACCACAAAAAAAGAAGAGACAGTACCGATGGCTAGAGACCTAGTCAATTCGGACATTAGTAATATGTTGGAAATAGAGTTCAAAACGACAGTTATCAAGAAGATAGCAGGGCTCGAAAAAAACATAGAAGATATTAGAGAATTTTTTTCGGGAGAAATAAAGTCCCTCTCTGGAGAGATAAAAGAAATAAAATCTAACCAAGCTGAAATTAAAAAAGCTATTAACGAGGTACAATTAAAAATGGAGGCTCTCACTGCTAGAATAAATGAGACTGAAGAAAGAATCAGCAATATAGAAGACCAAATGACAGAGAATAAAGAAGCTGAGAAAAAGTGAGACAAACAACTACTGGACCACGAGGGGAGAATTCAAGAGATAAGTGATACCATAAAATGCAACAATATTAGAATAATTGGGATCCCAGAAGAAGAAGAAAGAGAGACAGGGGCAGAAGGTATATTGGAGAAAATTATTGTAGAGAATTTCCCTAATCTGGCAAAGGGAACAAGCATCAAAATCCAGGAGGCGCAGAGAAACCCCCTCAAAATTAATAAAAATAGGTCTACACCCCGGCATCAAATAGTAAAACTTACAAGCCTCAGTGACAAAGAGAAAATCCTGAAAGCATCTCGGGACAAGAAATCGGTAACATACAAAGGCAAAAATATTAGATTAACAGCAGACCTATCCACAGAGACCTGGCAAGCCAGAAAGGACTGGCAAGATGTATTCAAAACTTACATATTCTCTTATGCGTAAAAGATCTCCTAAGGACTTCTGGGAGCAGAAAATGAAGAAACAGATGAGACTTCAAGCCTTCCATGTCAATTTCAACAAAGCAGAGTAGACTTGCTTTGTATTCTTCTGTTTTATCCTCTTGAGTTCCATTAAAGCTTTTCTTTAAGATTTTATTTATTTATTTGACAGAGAGAGATCACAAGTTGGCAGTGAGGCAAGCAGAGAGAGAGAGGAAGAAGCAGGCTCCCTTCTGAGCAGAGAGCCCAATGTGGGGCTTGATCCCAGGGCCCCAACATCATGACCTGAGCCAAAGGCAGAGGCTTTAACCCACTGAGCCACCCAGGAGTCCCTGGAATTAATTTTTTAAAATTAAAACTTTCATGGAGGGGCATCTGGGTGGCTCAGTGGGTTAAAGCCTCTGCCTTCAGTTCAGGTCATGATCTCAATGTCCTGGGATCAAGGCCCTCATGGGGCTCTCTGCTCAGCAAGGAGACTGCTTCCCCCTCTTTCTCTGCCTACATCTCTGCCTACTTGTGATTTCTCTCTCTCTCTCTGTCAAATAAATAAATAAATAAATAAATAAATAAATAAATAAATAAATAAATAAATTCTTAAAGAAATTAATTCCAGGGTGGCTAAAATCTAAAAGGTAAGAAATAATTAATATTGGCAAAGATATGAAAAAAAAGGAACACTTGTGCACTGTTGGTGGGAATGTAAACTGGTGAGTCACTGTGGAAAACAGTGTAGAGTTTACCCCCAAAAATTAAAAATAGAAATATATGATCCAATAATTCCACTACTGGGCATTTACATAAAACAAAAACACTAATTCAAAAAGATATTTGCTAGGGCCCCTAGGTAGCTTAATCTGTTAAGTGTCTGCCTTTGGCTCAGGTCATGATCCCAAAGTCCTGAGATTGAGCCCTGGGTTAGGCTCCCTTCTCAGTGAAGAGTCTATTTCTCCCTCTTCCTCTGCCCTCCCCTTGTGCTCTATCTCTCTTACTCCCTTTCAAATAGATAAAAATATAAAAAAAAAACCCTAAAAGATAAATGCACCCCTGTGTTTACTAGCATTCACAGCAGCCAAGATATGGAAACAATCTAAGTGTTCATCAATAGACAAGTGGATAGAGAATATGTGATATAGATTTATTTATATTGCATAAATACAAATAAAATGGAATATTATGCAACTATTAAAAAGGATGTCATTATGCCATTATGAATGCACCTAGATGGTATTATCCTAAGTAAACTAAGGCAGACTGAGAAAGACAAATACCATAGGATTTCTCTAATTTGTGGAATCTAATAAACAAAACAAAATGAAACAAAATGAAACAAATACATAGCAGATTCAGATCTGTAAATATAGAGAACAAACCAGAGTGTTAGCCAGAGTGAAGGTGAATGAGCATCAGCAACATGGATGAAGGAGAGTGGGAGATACAGGCTTCCAGTTATAGGATGAATAAGTCATGGGGATGAAAGGCACAGCATAATGAATGTAGTCAATAATATTGTAATAGTCTTATATGGTGACAGATGGTAGTTACACTTGTGGTCTGTGTAGTATCACTTATAGAGATGTTGAATCACTATGTTGTACACCCAAAACTAAAGTAATATTGTGTCCCAAATATACTCAAATAAGAAATTAAAAAATATTTCAATTTTTTTTATAAGTTAAAGTCACTGTTTATGTCTTATGTGTAGCTGACCATTTTTTTTTTCATCAAGGGACTTTAAACAACAGGATTATATTTGCCAGAAAATCTCTAAACCTCACTCAGCCTTATTGCACCACCAACTGAAATTCTAGTAGAGAAGAAATGGGCTTGTCATGATGGTCCTCTTTCCTATTCAAGAATCTGAGCACTAAACCTTTTCCATTGCTTGATTATGGTAGGGCTTACTTTTTTTTTAAGTCTTTATTTAGATTCTAGTAAGTTAGCATACCATGTTATATTAGTTTCAGGTGTACAATATAGTAATATAACAATTCCATACATCAGCCACTGATCATCACAAGTGCACTCTTTAATCCCCATCACCTATTTAATGCAATTACTATCCACCACAATGTGAGATGAAATCTCATTGAAATTTTGATTTGCATTTCTCTGATGGTAAGTGATGATAAACATCTTTTCATATATCTTTTGGCCATCTTTGGAGAAATGTCTGTTCATGTCTCCTGTCCATTTTTTGATGGACACTTGATTTGATTGTTCATATAAAAAACATTGAATGATTTCTGGGTGTTGAGTTTTATAAGTTTTTTATGCATTTGTGGTAGAGCTCTTCCACTCAAAGTCACATGTTCTATAAAACTGTTGGGCATTGAATAGAGTAATATAATACTTTTTATGGCTACATTCACTGAGGGTTGCTTCTTTTTTTTTTCCCCAAATATGTTTATTTTATTTTTTCAGTGTTACAAGATATATTGTTCATGCACCACACCCATTGCTCCATGCAATACATGCTTCTTAACATAAAACTAAAAAGTATGGGCTCTGGCCATAAGCCCACTCAGCTCTAACACTTCTTAGCTATGTGACTTTTGGAGTTACTTAACCTCTTATAAACTTAACTGTAAAATAAGAATTGTAAGACCATACACTTCACTGAATAGTTATAATTAAATTATAAAATGTACATAGACACTGAAAACTGTTCATGTTATTCTATAAGCACTTAATGAATGATAGTTCAGTTTGAAAATCTAATAAAAGGCTACTTACTTCCTGGAGGAGTTGTCTTTAACATCAGACTTGATAAAGATGACAGAAATTTAAGTGTGACTAAACCAACATTCAGAAATGAACTCTCTCTATATATAGTTATATATCTGAAGTAAACTATATAAACTATATATTTATATATGTAACTATATAACTATACTATATATAATATATAACTATACTATATATAACATCTATGTATCTGTATAACTATAATATATATAATATATATAACTATATTTACATCTAACTATATAAATAAATAAAACTAATAAACATTCAGAAATAAGCTATATATAAACTATATAGACATTCAGAAATAAACTGTATAAACATATAAGCTATATATTTTGATATAGTTATATATATCTAAAAACAAAACTAATAAACATTCAGAAATAAACTATAAATATAGTTATATATACATATATATAACTGCATATATATGTATACATACTATGTATGTATATATAATTACATATATTTGCTGCACATTCTGACCAGCATTTGATATTGTCTGGGTTCCTGAACTTGGTTATTCTAAGAGATATTAGTGATACCTTAGTGTTATTTTAATTATCATTCCTGATGATATATGATGTGGAGCATCTTTCCCTGTGCTTACTTGCCATTTGTATTTCTGCTTAGATAAGGTCTATTAAGATCATAGGCATATCTTCAATCAGATTGTTGGGTTTTTAGAATTCTTTGCATGTTACAGATAAAAATTATTTATCAGATGCGTCTTTTGCAGATATTTTCTCCCAGTCTGTGCTTTTTTTTCTTGTTCTCTTGACATTGTCCTTTGCAGAATAAAGGTTTTTAATTTTAATAAAGTCCAGTGTATTGACTCTTTCTTTCATAGATCATGGTTTTTATGTTGCATCTAAAATTATCTAAGGTCATCAAGGTCTTCTCCTATGTTATCTTCTAGAAGTTTTATGGTTTTGTATTTTACATTTAGGTTTATGACTCATTTTTAAAAAATTTTTATTGTGTTATGCTAGTCACCATACTATGATTCATTTTGAGTTAATTTTTGTGAAGAGTGCAAGATTTTATTTTATTTTTTTTTTTTTACTTGTAGATGTTCAGTTGTTCCAAGGCCTTTTAATAACATTGTATTGCTTTTGTTCCTTTGTCAAAGATTATCAGATTACATTCATGTGGGTCTATATCTGGGCTATTTTGTTCCATTGAACTATTAGTTTATTCTTTCACCAATAACACACCGTTTTGATTACTGTAGCATTATTGTAAGACGATGTCAGATTATGCCACTCTTCCAATTTTATTCTTCAATATTATTTTGGCTCTACTAGGTCCTTTGCTTCTGTATGTAAACTTTAAGAGTCACTTTGTTGATGTCCATAAAAAAGCTTTCTGGGATTTTGATTGGAACTTCATTAAATATATAGGTTAAGTTGGGAAGAACTGACATCTTGATATCTTCTTATTCATGAACATAGAATATCTACTTATGTAGTTCTTTGATTTCATTGATCAGAGTTTTGTAGTTTTTCTTATATAGCTCTTGTACATAATTTGTTAGATTTACACTTAAGTATATATTATTTTTGAGAGGTGCTAATATAAGTGGTACTGTTTTTATTTTTTAATTTTATTTTTTCATTATGTGTTTAATTAGCCAACATATAGTACATAATTAGTTTTTGATGTAGTGTTCAAAAATTCGTTAGTTGCCTATAACAACCAGTGCTCATCACATCCTTAATATTCATTACCTGGTTATCCTATCCCCTCAACCCCTCACTTCTGTGTCCCTCAGTTTCTTTCCCAGAGTCCAGAGTCTCTCAAGGTTTGTCTCCCTCTCTGATTTATTTCCATTCCGTTTTCCCTCCCTTCCCCTATGGTCCTCTGCCCTATTCCTTATGTTCCACATATGAGTGAAACCATATGATAATTGTCTTCCTCTGACTGACTTATTTCTCTTAGCTTCATCTCCTCCAATTCCATCCATATCAATGCAAGTGGAGGTATTCATCTTTTTGATGGCCAAATAATATTCCATTGTATGTATGAACCACATCTACTTTATACATTTATCTATTGAAGGACATCTCAACTCCTTCCATAGTTTGGCTATTGTGGACATTGCTGCTATGAACATTGGACTGCAGGTGCCCCTTCTTTTCACTACATCGGTATCTTTGTAGTAAATACCCCATTAGTATAATTACTGGGTCATAGGGTAGCTCTATTTTTAACTTCTTAAGAGCCTCCATACTGTTTTCCAGAGTGGCTATACCAGCTTACATTCCCACCAACAGTGTAAGAGGGTTCTCCTTTCTCCACATCATGGCATTTCTAGTTTGTTGTTGTTTCCTGCCTTGTTAATTTTTGCCATTCTAACTGGTGTTTCCTGCCTTGTTAATTTTTGCCATTCTAACTGGTGTAAGGTGGTATCTCAGTGTGGTCTTTATTTGTATTTCCCTGATGGTTAGTGATGTTGAGGATTTTTTCATGTGTCTGTTCATGTCTTCTGCCAATTTCTTTATTGAATTATTTGTTTTCTGGGTGTTGGGTTTTAGAAGTTCTTTATAAATATTGGATACCAGCCCTTTATCTGTTATGTCATTTGCAAATATCTTCTCTGATTCCATGGGTTGCCTGTTTGTTTTGTTGACTGTGTCCTTTGTTGTGCAGAAGCTTTTTATCTTGTAGTCCCAAAAGTTCATCTTTGCTTTTGCTTCCTTTGCCTTTAGAGGCGTGTCTTGAAAGAAATTACTGTGGCTGATGTTGAAGAGGTTACTTTATTCTAGGATTTTGATGGATTCCTGTCTCATATTTAGGTCTTTCATCTATTTTTAGTTTATCTTTGTGTATGGTGTAAGAGAACGATCCAGTTTCATTCTTTTGCATGTGGTTGTCCAATTTTCCCAGAACCATTTATTGAAGAGACTGTCTCTTTTCTATTGGATATTCTTTCCTAATTTGTCAGTTTAGTTGACCATAGAGTTGAGGGTCCATTTCTGGGCTTTCTATTCTGTTCCATTCATCTATGTGTCTGTTTTTGTGCCAATACCAGGCTGTCTTGATGATCACAGTTTTGTAATATAGCTTGAAGTCATGCATTCTGATGCCCCTGGCTTTGGTTTTCTTTTTCCAACATTCCCCTGGTGATTCTGGTTTTTCTCTGGTTCCATACAAATTTTAGGATCATTTGTTCCAGTTCTGTGAAAAACTCAATGGTATTTTGATAGGGATTGCTTTGAAATTGTAGATTGCTCTGGGCAGCATAGCCATTTTCACAGTGTTTATTCTTCCAAACCATGAGCACAGAATGTTTTTCCATCTTAGTCTTCCTCAATTTCTTTCATAAGTATTCTGTAGTTTCTAGAGTACAGATCCTTTACCTCTTTGGTTAAGTTTATTCCTAGGTATTTTATGGTTTATTCCTAGGTATCTTAGGGTTTTTGGTACTATTTTAAATGGAATTTCTCTTTCTTCAGTTACATTGTTAGTGTATAGAAGAGCAACTGATTTCTGTGCATTGATTTTGTATCCTGCCACATTGCTGAATTGCTATGAGAGTTCTAGTAATTTGGGAGTGGAGTCTTTTGGGTTTTCCATAGAAAGTATCTTGTCATCTACAAAGAGAGAGAATTTGACTTCTTTGCCAGTTTCAATGTCTTTTCTTTTTATTGTCAGATTGTTGAGGCTAGGACTTCTAGTACTATGTTGAAAAGTAGTGGTGAAAGTGGGCATCCCTGTCATGCTCCTGACCTTAAGGGAAAAGCTCTCTGTTTTTCCCCATTGAGAATGCTATCCACTGTGGGCTTTTCATAGATGGCATTTATGCTGTTGAGATATGGTCCCTCTATCCCTATACTTCAAAAAATTTTAATCAGAAAAGGATGCTGTATTTTGTCAAGTGCTTTTTCTGCATCAGTTGAGTAGATCATATGGTTCTGGTCTCTTCTTTTGTTAATGTGTTCTATCACACTGATTGATTTTGAATGTTTTACCACTCTTCCATCTCAGGAATAAATCCCACCTGGTTGTGGTGAATAATCCTTTTAATATACTGTTGGATGATATTGCCTAGGATCTTGTTGTGTACTTTGGCATCTATGTTCATTAGGGATACTGGTTTGTAATTATCCATTTTGATGGGATCTTTGTCTGGTTTTGGGATCAAGACAATGCTGGTCTCATAGAATGAGTTTGGAAGGGTGCCTGGGTGGCTCAGTTGGTTAAGTGACTGCCTTTGGCTCAGGTCATGATCTTGGAGTCCTGGGATCAAGTCCCATTATCAGGCTCCCAGCTCCATAGGGAGTCTGCTTCTCCCTTTGACCTTCTCCCCTCTCATGCTTGCTTTCTCTCGCAAATAAAATCTTAAAAAAATGAATGAGTTTGGAAGTTGGCCTTCCATTTCTATTTTATGAAATAGCTTCAGTGGAATAGGTATTATTTCTTCTTTAAGTGTTTGGTAGAATTCCCTTGGGAAGCCACCTCTCTCTGGACTCTTGTTTATCAAGAGGTTTTTGATTACTGCTTCAATATCCTTGCTGGTTATTGGTCCGTTCAGATTGTCTAATGATTACGAAGGCACAAAGTGCAAAAACACTAGTGGGCCCCTGGAACTCCTCCAGAGAGAGTTGCAGCCAGCACAAACTGCAGGATTTGGTGGTTTGGCTCACACAGAGGCTGCACCCACAACTGAGCAACAGCTCTCAAGGCCATGTGGCCCCTGAAAGGACACTGGGGCAGCACCCAGCATGACCTGGGAGCTGAGGAAGAAGGTGTATGCACAAGCCCACAGCTGCTTGTAATTGCAAAGGCACAAATCACAGGACACTCACCATCCCTGGAATTCCTCCCAGGGAAAGTTGCCTTAGGCATGAATAGCCCAAGTGGAGACAGTTTGACTCTGAGAGCTTATTGAAGACTAGGGACTATGAACTTGTGGCTTTCTGGGCCAGAGATTCTCACTTGGCCATATTTGCTCTGACCCTTTAACAAGAAGTGGAAAGCCATCAGAGAAGAAAAGCCATGCAGAGGACCAGCTTACATTAAGCCCATCTTCCTGACAAGGGGTGGGGCAACTCCATCCAGGCAAAGATGCCTGAGAAGCTGAGCAGGAGACCTCTACCCCAGAAGACAGACAGGAAGAACAGGTGAATGACAGGAAGGAATGACAAGCTTATTTCACACAAGACTGTAAAACTCCAGCGTCAGGGGAAAATAATATAGTGAGCTCTAGGTGTTCCATCACAACTCTTTCATACTTCAGGCTAAAACTTCACATTTATTTTTTGCCTCTTTCCTTTTTTCTTTTTCTTTTTTTTTCTTTTCTTACCCTTTTCCTATTTCAAATAGATTCTTATTTCCCAAGTTATGTTTTTAAGTCATTTTTTAACTTTTATTTTTTCATATCTATGTTTTATAGATTTATGCCCCATACTAGTCCATTTTTCACTCTATTCAATTTTATCTGTATACATCATATTATATATATTAATAATTAAAATATATTAAATATTATATATATACATATATATGTATGTGTGTGTGTATATATATTTTCTGATTTGAGATGTAGTATCTTCTAACACACAGACCAAAAATCCATCAGGAAAGGGCAGATCACCCTACTTTGTCCACCCTGAGAGATTATAGTCCCCCCCATCCTTTTTTATTGTTTTGGATCATATTGGCTTTTTTTTTGCCTATCTGTGGTAGCTTCTGAAAACTTCAGATTTTTTCTAGGGTGAATTTTGCTTGGGTTGTCGTTGATATTTTGGACTCTGCTCATTTTCTCAACCATCCTTTTATGGAATGACTAGGAGGAGAAACTCTCAACAAAGAACCACAGACAATCTCCTCTGTCACAGACCTAATGGATATGGATATAAGCAAGATGTCAGAGATAGAATTCAGGAAAGCAATCATAGAGTCAGTAGCTAGGCTTGACAAAAGGATTAGTGACAATATAGAAACCCTAAAGGCAGAAATGATATCTAATCAGGCCAAACTTAAAAATGCTATGAATGAGGTGCAGTCTAAACTGGATTCTCTGACAGGGTAAATGAGGCAGAAGAGAGACAAAGTGATCTAGAAGATAAACTGATGGAAAGGAAGGAAGTTGAGGAAAACAGGGATAGTCAGCTAGTAGCCCATGAAAAAAGACTTGAAGAGATTAATGATACCATGAAATTTTGCAATGTCAGAATTATTGGGATCTCCAAGGGAGTGGAGAGAGAGAAGACTAGAAAGTATATTTGAACAAATTGTAGCTGAGGACTTCCCTAAACTGGGGAAGGAAACAAGCATTTGAGTCCAAGAGGCAGAAAGGACCCCTCCTAAGATGAATAAGAAGCATCAAAATTGAGGAAGCACAGAGAACCCCCCTCAAAATCAATAAAAATAGGTCACATCCTTTCATCTAATAGTAAAACTTACAACTCTTAGTGACAAAGAAAAAATCCTGAAAGCAGCTCGGAACAAGACATCTTATCATACAAAAGCAGAAATATTAGGTGGGCAGCAGACATATTCACAGAGAACTGGCAGGCCAGAAAGGACTGGCATGATATATTCAGAGCACTAAATGAGAAAAAATATGCAGCCGAGAATACTATATCCAGCTAGGCTGTCACTGAAAATAGATGGAGAGATAAAAAGTTTCCAGGAAAAACAAAAACTAAAAGAATTTGCAAACACCAAACCAGCCCTACAGGAAATCTTGAAAGGGGTCCTCTAAGCAAAGGGAGAGAAGGAAAGGAGGACACAGGACAGCCATGTGCAGCACTTATATTGTGGTCAAGATAGCAGTGTAAATTCATTTTCTGGACTCCCACACTGTCATACCCCACTACCATTTGAAACACATGGCAATGATAGATGAAATATATTTTTAAAAGAAGAGTAAAATTCAATGGAATATTATGCCTCCATCAGAAAGGATGAATACCCAACTTTCATATCAACATGGACAGGACTGGAAGAGATTATGTGGAGTGAATTAAGTCAAGCAGAGAGAGTCAATTATCATATGGTTTCACTTATGTGTGGAGCATAAGGAAAAACAGGGAGGACATTGGGAGAAGGAAAGAAAGGGTGAATTGAGGGAATTCAGAGGGGGAAACGAAATATGAGAGACTGGACTCTAAGCAACAAACTGAGGGTTTTGGAGGGAAGAGAGGATGGGGGGTTGGGTGAGCCTGGTGGTGGGTTTTGAGGAGGCAAGTATTGCATGGAGCACTGGGTGTGGTGCATGAACAATGAATCTTAGTACAAGGAAAAAATGAAATAAAATTTTAAAAAATGAAAACAGAACATCAAAATTTGTGTGATGCAGTGAAAGCAGTGCTTAGAGGGAAATCTATAATATTGAATAAATGTATCAGAAAAGAAGAAAGATCTAAAATTAATATATTTTTAAAGATTTTATTTGTTTATTTGACAGAGAAGAGAGTGATCACAAGTAAGGAGAGAGGCAAGCAGAGAGAGAGGGAGAAGCAGGATCCCTGCTGAGCAGAGAGCCTGATCCAGGCCTCG
Organism: Procyon lotor; assembly: GCA_028646535.1. Lineage (NCBI taxonomy): Eukaryota > Metazoa > Chordata > Mammalia > Carnivora > Procyonidae > Procyon > Procyon lotor. The sequence continues at coordinate 80,144 of JAQQSY010000037.1, forward strand.
ATCCCAGAACCGTGAGATCATGACCTGAGTTGAAGGCAGAGGCTTTAACTCACTGAGCCACCCGGGCACCCCTTGAACTCTATTTCTGACATATTATTAATGTCTGTATTGACTAGGTCCCTAGCTGTCAGTACTACCTCTTATTATATTTTTTGTGGTGAGTTTTTTCACTTTGTCATTTTATTGAGATAAGAATAGATGAGTAAGAGAGCAAAATGCTAAAAGGGTACCAAGAACCCCAGAAAAATCAGAAGAGAGTTGAAACCAGGGGTTGAAGAAAAAAAAGAGGGGAAATAAAAAAGAGAAAAAAATTAAAACAAAAAAGACAAAAAGAAAAAATATATGTATATATATTAGACTTTTGATTAGAACAGAGCCCCAAACCTGATTTGAGGTGTTTTTGGTCTGTTAGAAGAAACTACCTCCCAAAATTTTAAAGAAAGGAAAAACTTATAAATATACAAAAATAAGGGTAAACACTATGAAGGGATGGAATATCAGGGTAAAGATGAAAATTAAAAAAGATTCTAAAAAAGGGATTGATAAGAGGTTGGTTGAAAAAAGAGAAAAAAAATAAAAGAGGAAAGAATGTGATAATGTGATCAGGCTGGAGACTAGAACCAAGCCGTATGCTAGATTTAGGGTATATTTTGATCTATTAGAAGAAATTGTATCCCAAAATTTTAAAGGAAAAAAAAAACTATATGTATACAAAAAATAAGGTTGAATACAATGAGAGGATAAAATATGAATGTAACAGTGAAAATTAGAAAAGATTTTTTAAAAGGTATTGATAAGATACTAGTTAAAAAATGCCAAAATAGGAAAGAGGAAAAATTAATAAAACAAAACAAAACAAAACAAAAAACAAAGAAACAAAAAAGAACAACAAGAAAAAAACCAAAATTTAAGAAGTTCAGCTCTGAAGGACTAAAGGATCATGGGGAAAAAAGCCATGAATTCTACGTGCTGCTTTTTTTTCCCCCTAACTCTGGAGTTCCGCAGTTTTCACTGACTGATGAACTTGGTCTTGGCTGGATATTCTTGCTAATCTTCTGGGGGAGGGGCCTGTTGCTGTGATTCCCAGATGTCTTTGCCAGGTGGAATTGCACCACCTTTGCCAGGGGCCAGGCCAAGCAATCTGTTCAGATTCGCTCTTGGGAGCTTTTGTTCCCTGAATGCTTTCCATATCGCCCTGGAGGCCAGGAATGAAAATGGCTGCCTCCCAGTCTCTGGCCTATAGGAGCAGAGAGCTCAGGGCCTGGCTCTTCAGTGCGCTCTCAGAGAAGAGCAGTCACTCCTATCTCCCTCGTCTCTGGCCACGCTCCAAGTTCACTCTGCCTGTGACCAAGCATTTCTGTCTCTGGCGTACGGCCCCGTCTGGAGTCTCTAAACCCAGCAGATTCTTGCCACGTGCTCCGTTGCTTTTCCCGAAAGAAGAAGGAAGGAAGGAGTCTCTCTGGAGCTGCCCCTTCTGGGGTCCCTGCTCAAAGAGTAGTAGCTTGACTGTTCCTCACATGGTCTAAGGTGAGCCCGAGATGATAGCCCAGTGCACGGCTCCATCTCTGCTGTTGGCTTCCCTGGGAGCCCTGCAACCCTCAGACACCCCTGGTCCCTCTGTGACCCCACAGGTCCTGAAACCACACTGTTCCCATGACAGCTAAACTCCCCTCTTAGCCTCTGGAGCGATGTCCCTCAGTGGAGCAGACTTCTAAAAGTTCTGATTTGTGGGGCGCCTGGGTGGCTCAGTGGGTTGAAGCCTCTGCCTTTGGCTTGGGTCGTGATCTCGGGTCCTGGGATCAAGCCCGGTCGGGCTCTCTGCTCATCGGGGAGCCTGCTTCCCCCTCTCTCTCTGCCTGCCTCTCTGCCTACTTGTGATCTCTCTCTCTGTGTCAAATAAATAAATAAAAAAAATCTTTAAGGGGCGCCTGGGTGGCTCAGTCATTAACGTCTGCCTTCGGCCCAGGTCATGATCCCAGGGTCCTGGGATCGAGCCCCGCATCGGGCTCTCTGCTCGGCAGGAAGTCTGCTTCTCCTGCTACCGTTCCCTCTGCTTGTGTTCCCTCTCTCGCTGTGTTTCTTTTTGTCAAATAAATAAACTCTTTAAAAAAAAATCTTTAAAAAAAAAGTTCCAATTTATGCTGCACTGCTCTATGGCTGCTGGGAGCTGGCCCCTCCCCCTGCAATCTATCTTCCTGTCACTTTGGATTCACTTTTTCCACATGTCCTACCTTCTGGAAAGTGGTTGATTTTCTGCTCCTAGAATTGCTGTTCTTCAACAATATTCTGTTGAGTTTGCAGGCATTTAAAATGGTTTGATAACTATCCAGCTGAACTTCTGGGATCCGACACTATCTCAGCCTCCCACTCCTCTGCAATCTTGCTGCTCCCCCCTATTTGTTCACCACAGCAACTTCTTTCAAGACATGTCTCCAAAGGCAAAGGAAACAAAAGCAAAAATGAACTTTTGGGACTTCATTAAGATCAAAAGATTCTGCACAGTGAAGGAAACAGTCAACAAAACAATCAGGCAACCCACAGAATGGGAGAAGATATTCATAAATGACACTACAGACAAAGGTCTGATATCTAAGATCTATAAAGAACTCTTCAACTTCAACACTGTTTTTGTTTTTTTAATTACTCTTGATATTCTTTCTTTGATACATATGTTATTTAGTGTGTTGTTTAATCTCCATGTGTTTTGGGATTTTTCAGTTATCTTTCAGTTATTAATTTTTAGTTTATGTAATTGCTGTCTGAGAGCAGATATTTTATGATTTCTATTTGTTTTGTTTTGTTTTGTTTACATTTGTCATGGTATGTTTTATGGTTCAGAATGTGATCTATCTGGCTGAATGTTCTTTATGAACTTGAGAAGAATGTGTAATCTGATATGTTGGATAAAGTAGTCTATAGATGTTAATTATACTCAGTGGATTGATGGTGTTGTTAAATTCAGCTATGTTCTTACTGATATTCTGACTGCTGCTCCTGTTAATTTCTGATAGAAAGCTGTTGAATTCTTAAACTTTGATAGCATATTCATCTCTATTAGTTTCTGCATTGTGTAGTTTAATACTGTTGCTAGGCACATACATATTAAAGATAGTTATGACTTCTTGGGGAAATTAACATGTTTATTATTATGTAGTGCCCTTCTTTGTCCCTGTTAACTTTTTTTCCTTTGAAGTCTGCTCTGTCTGAAATTAACATACTATATTTTCTCCACATATTTACTTAAAAAAAGATTTATTTATTTACTTAAGAGAGAAGAGAGAGGAGCAGAGGGAGAGGGATAATTTTAGCAGAGTCCCCACTGAGTGTGCTGCCCAATACAGAATTCAATTTCATGGTCTTGAGATCATGACCTGAGACAAAATTCAAAGTTGGACGCTTAACCAACTGAACTACCCAGGTGCCCCTCCATCCATTTACTTTTTGGTTTCTTGTAGACAACCTATATTCGATATTGGTTTTTGATCCACTCTGACAATCTCTTTTATTAGTTCATGTAAAGATTATTGATATAATTGGATTAATATCTGTCATATTGCTTCAAGGTGATTATTTATATAATTGGATTAATAGCTACCACATTCATTACTGTTTCCTATTTGTTGCCCTTTTCTTTGTTCTTATTTTTGTCTTCCACTCTTTTTCTGTATTTTGTGGTTTTAATTGTGCATTTTATATGAATCCATTTTATCTCCTTTCTTAGCTTATCAGATATACTTCTATAAAAATAATTTCTAGTAGTTGTCTTAGTGTTTGCAATGTACATTTATAACAAATTCAGGTCCAATTTAAAATAATAGTACACCACTTTGTAAGTAGTGTGAGCATCCTATAGTGGCAAAATAACATTTTATTTCATTTATTCCTTTTCTGATGCTCTTCCTTTCTTTATTTAGATCCAAATTTCTGTCCTATATAGTTTTCCTTTTTTCTAAAGAATTTCTCTTAACATTTTTTTCAAGGTAGGTCTACTGGCAACAAATTCCCTCAATTTTTGTTTGTCTGAGAAAGGCTTTCTCCTTCACTTTTCCTGCCAGAATCACAGGTTATTTTTCTCTGATATTTACTGTGGGAACCTGGTTTAACTGCTGGAGGTAAATCCTATAATAAGTAGGGCCCTTCTATGACTAGGTCCCCGGGAGTTTTTAACTCTCAGAGTTGTCTACGCTGAGCTTTCAGCAATTCTTCAATTATAATTCAGGTTCTCCATTGCTGGTACTGGTTCCTATGATGGTTTCCACTTGTGAGTCTCTGCTCTGGTAGCTGCATTCACTTTTTCCAGGGCAAGAGGTCCAGGAAAGAGGGAGAGAGTGAGAGAGGGAAGGATAGAGAGAAGATGCATTCCTTTATAACCTTATTTATTTCAGAAATAGCACACCATCATTTTTGTCATATGTTTTAGTCACACAGACCAATTCTGGGAAGAGATAGAAGGCGACTACACAAAGGTATGAATTCTAAGAGGCAGAAATCACTGAGGATCATCTCAGAAGCTGGCTATCACAACCACTATACAATTATTGGGTTGGGAAGGGCTGTGAAGATCAACTATAAGAAAGTTGACTTGTCCAAGGACCTTACAATTGCCACATTTTGCCAGCAGTTGAAAATGTAGGGTGAGGATGAATGTTATGTTCCACTTCTCTATTTTACTGAGAAAAAATAGGGATGCTTAACTGTAAATCAGCTCATCCATCTACATTCAAATGGAAGGAAGGACAACTCAAGCTCTTATCATCATTCTTATTCCACTGATCTGCCAATGAGATAAGGTGATCTCATAATGTTTTCACATCATGATCAATGTAGATTTCCATATTGCACAGAGAATCCAAACCAAAGCAAAGGAAACTGGATTGAGTCACCCCTGAAACCAAGTCAGTGTTTCAGCC